>CM042834.1:35680560-35917474 GCA_023653725.1 Bungarus multicinctus
AGTCAAAATGTAGTAAATGTTGATATAGACCTCTCAAGTTGGGGGCCACTCAACAGTCTTTCAGAATGCTAATGGTGTTATGACACTGCTAAATAAAGCTTTCCGGATGGTTGCTAATGTAAGCATGCTGGAAAAAAACAACCCTGAAGCTGCAAAAATAGAATTATAGTGGGAATACGGAATATAAGGGGCATGGAAAGCTCAATACTCTGTCTGCATCTTTTTTCTTGGGGTCATGTTCCATGTCACCCATTGGCAGGTCAGTTTTTAATGATACTCCAGGCAAAAAAGTGAAAAAGGAAGTGAATGAAAAGACATACACAACTGAATATAAAGAAGACTCAAGAAATGACAACAGGTGCAACAACTAGCCTTAGAATTGACAATGAGGATATTAAAGTGGTGGATAGCTTGTGCATTTAAGGTCAACACTCAACAGTAATGCTACCAGCAATAAAGAAATACAACACAGACTAGCACTTATAAAGTAGCCATGAAGTCCTTGGAAATTATTCAGATACAGGGATGTAGCTATACCTACAAAAATAATAATCATACAAGATATTCCCTGTGACACTCCATGGAAGCCTAGACTGGACTTTGCAGAAGTAGGATAGAAAGAATATTGATGCTTTTGTATTTAGTACTGGAGAAGACATTTGAGGGTGCCATGGATAACCCAGAAAACAATCAAATGGATCGATGTCTGTGGAGATTTTCAGTCATCCAGGTCCTAGTTGTCTCAAAAGTACTTTTTCAAAAAGTAACTGCACTGTTTTTCCACATCAATTCAGAGTCCTCACTTGAGAAACAAATAACCAAGGTCAAATAATCATATTTTGGACAGATTATGAAAAGATCCAGCAGCAAAATGGATGAATTACAAAGCAATGAATGTAGAACTGAAAGTCTGAACAGGCCAAGTTGAGGACAGGTCACTTGAGAGAAAATTTATTTATGTGTAGAAAGTTTATCTATGTCTAGAGAAAAAATATCTGTTTCTAAGAACTGACAGCAGAATCTAACATGGAAGTTGAGGTTCAATGGAACTTCCAGGAAAGCAAACATCAGAATGTATAAAGTCAAAGGGCACACATGAAAAATTGCTAGGATAAAATAACAAACTTCTTATAGTTGGTTATAAAATAACAGTTTACTCAGGATGTTTCATTAAAAGATCATTTCTTTTCATCTTCCTAAAACTGTTTCATTTCTTCATTTTTCCATCCCTTTAGGTGGAGTAGAAGAAATCTGAAGCCTTGAATGTCCAAAGGTCTCCAAATATTTTTCTCCCATTTAAGCTTGATAATTGCAAAAAGCATAATCAAAATGGGTATCAGAGCACTAGAAGAAAATGTTAACGTGTAAATTAATGTGTCACTTTTGTTAAACCTCATTTTCTCCTTAAAAGCAAAACAAAGTAAAATATGAAACTAAATACAGATAAATAAAAATGCACAGTGGCCCACCAGTTTGATTAAGGTATAGAATTGATAATACTGCCTGATGCAGTGTTGATGCAGTGACAATTAAAGGATCGCTCTCATCCTTTAAACGATATTAAATATTCTGTAAATTAACATGCTGTGCAACAGGGGTTTTAAAACTTTTTCAAGCAGCAGAACCTTTAAAAAAAAACCTTGGAATTTCTGAACAAGTGGCACAGCTCTAGTAAAGGAAACATGGCAATAAAATGAAATTTGTACTAACTGCCACTTGCTGCCTGACCTTACAAAAAGGCCATTAGAAATCACTGCCTTAAGGATATTCCTGCTTTCCTCACCTACTTGGGATTAGTATGAGAAGGCTGGGCTGGGGTAGGATGACTTTGTAGGAAGCACAGCAAAATAAGGTGTCAACTCATAAAACATTTCTATGCCTGTTTTATAGTTGCCAATAGAAGGAAGCGGGGAAAGGAGTTTGAAAAAGCAGTGTAGCAGTTTGGAATAAAAAGTGCATTCCATTAATAACTTGCAGATATTGTAACTAGGTGACTGAAGTTTCTGCCCCACAAATCTCTAATTGGAGAACATGATTGATGACTCTTGGCTATGCACGTATTTTGTTGGAGAATATGAATTATGATGTACCCAAAGGAGTGGGGGAAACCAGGGTCAAGGGTGATAGTGAATTACATGTCTCAGAATCAGCTTCAACCAGGTCCTGCCGCCATGTTCACGCCTAATAAATTTATTTATTTTATTTATTAATCATACTTTTATACCGCTCCCTCTCCCAAAAAAGGGACTCGGGGCGGTGAACAGCCCACTAAAACATACAATAAAAATGTAATAAATACTATTAAAAATAAATTAAATAACCAAATCGGCTGTCTATTAAAATTTAAGTTAAAAATTAAAACTAATAAAACCCTAATTTAATTGATTAAAACCAAAAAACATAGTTACTGGGCCAGGCCGGCCTGTTCAAAAAGCAGGGTTTTTACTGCGCGCCGGAAGGTCAGAATGTCCGTCATAGCCCGTATCTCCGGGGGGAGATCATTCCATAGGGAGGGAGCTCCCACAGAGAAAGCCCGAACTCTCGGGGCCACCAGCCGACAACGGTCAGGCGGCGGCACCCCAAGTAGGGCCACCCTGTGGGAGCGTACTGGGCGGCGGGAGGTTGTTGATGGCAGCAGGCGGTCCCGTAAGTACCCAGGTCCCGAGCCATGGAGCACTTTAAATACCATCAGTACCACCTTGAATCGAATCCGGTAGGCCACAGGAAGCCAGTGCAGCCTGCGGAGAAGTGGTGTTACGTGTGCGCTTCGAGGGGCGCCCACAATCACCCGCGCGGCTGCATTCTGAACTAACTGCAACCTCCGGAGACTCTTCAAGGGGAGCCCCATGTAGAGAGCATTGCAATAATCCAAGCGGGAGATTCATTATAGGTTTTGAAGTTTGGCTTATAAATTCATTATAGGTTTTGAAGTTTGGCTCAAGGCTCATGATTTAATTAGGGCAACTGCCAGAATCCTGACATAAGGCTTATGATCTTTTTACTCACATTTTCTTAGGTAAGGCTCATAGTCATACTTTTTATCCTTTCACCTTTTAGAAAAATCACTATTGATGCCTCTGGCTGCATTCAGCTGCCCTTTTTAGGGTGACCCGCTCCCTCCTAGAGGTGGGAGCGCGGGATGAACCTCTACAAGGGCGGGCTGAGGATTTTTCGAATTTTCTCCAGGACAAAATCACTCAGATCCGGGATGGGTTAGACTCTGACTGGGCAACTCTGGATGGGGAGGCGGGGCGGAGTTCGGTGAGGTTATCTGGGGGGAGTTTGATCCTGTGACCCTCGAGGATGTGGACAGGATGCTAGGTGGGCTTAATGCCACCATATGTTTATTGGATTCGTGCCCTTCCTGGCTGGTTTTGGCCTCCCGGGAGGTGTCACGTGGTTGGTTCCAGGGTATTATAAACGGTTCCTTGAATGAGGGGTTCTTACCTCCTACCTTGAAAGAGGCGGTGGTGAGACCCCTCCTCAAGAAACCGTCCCTGGATCCGACCTTATTATCTAATTATCGTCCGGTCTCCAACCTTCGCTTTATGGCAAAAGCTGTTGAGAGTGTGGTGGTACGACAGCTCCCCCGGCACCTGGAGGAATCATCCTATTTGGATCCACGCCAATCAGGCTTCAGGCCCAGGTACAGCACGGAGACGGCTTTGGTCGCGTTAGTTGATGATCTCTGGAGGGCCCGTGACAGGGGGTTTTCCTCTGCCCTGGTCCTATTAGATCTCTCAGCGGCTTTTGATACTGCCGACCACAGTATCTTATTGCGTCGGCTGGAGGGGTTGGGAGTGGGAGGCACCGTGTTACGGTGGTTCTCCTCCTTCCTCTCCGACCGCTCGTAATTTGTGTTGGCAGGAGGGCAGAGTTCGACCTTGAGGCCCCTGATCTGTGGGGTACCTCAGGGGTTGGAGCTCTTGCCCCTCCTGTTCAACATTTATGTGAAGCCGCTGGGTGAGATCATCCGTGGCTTTGGGGTAGAATTCCATCAGTATGCTGATGATACTCAGTTGTACTTTTCTACCCCGGGCCACCCTGACGAAGCCATGGAAGTGATGACCCGGGGCCTGGAGGCAGTGCGGGGTTGGATGGGGTGGAACAGGCTTCAGCTCAACCCAGCCAAAACTGAGTGGCTGTGCTTTCCGGCGCCCCGATACAGCCAGCTTACTCCTTCGCTGGCCGTGGGGGGGGGGGGGAATTCTGACCCCCATGGAGAGGGCATGCAACTTGGGTGTCCTCCTAGATTTACGGCTGTCGTTAGAAGATCAGATAGCAGCCATCGCCAGGGGGGCTTTTTGTCAGGTCCGTAGGATCTACCAGTTGCGGCCCTTTCTGGATTGGGACGCACTTTGCACGGTCACATTCACCCTTGTCATCTCCCGTCTGGATTATGCCAATGCTCTCTACATGGGGCTCCCCTTGAAGAGCACCCGGAGGCTCCAGCTGGTGCAAAATGCAGCTGCGCGGGTGGTCTTGGGGGCTTCTCGGAGCTTCCATGTTACACCACTCTTGCGCGAGCTGCATTGGCTCCCGGTGGCCTTCCGGGTGCGATTCAAGGTGCTAGTGACCACCTTTAAAGCGCTCCATGGCTTGGGACCTGGGTATTTACGAGACCGCCAGCTGCCACCGTCAGTCTCCTGCCGACCAGTGTGCTCTCATAGAGCGGGCCTCCTTGGGGTGCCGCCGGCTGGCAACCCCGAGGGTTCGGACCTTCTCTTTGGGAGCATCCTCCCTCTGGAACGAATTGCCCCCGGAGATGAGGACTGTCCCCGACCTATTGACCTTCCGGCGTGCACTAAAAACCCACCTATTCCATCTAGCCAGTCTGGCCTAGAGTTATGTGTAATGGTTTTAAATTCGGTTTTTAAATGGTTTTAACTTTCTTAATTCCCTATTTTTTAATTCTTAATGCCAATTTATTTAATCCTTTTAATGTATTTTAAATTATTGTATTTGTATTTATATGTTTTTATTCTGGCTGTGCACCGCCCCGAGTCCTTAGGGAGAGGTGGTGGTATACAAATTTGAATAAATAAATAAATAAATTTTTCTCACTTACGTCTTTCACAGAACCCCATCAGGTTCCCATGGAATTTTATTTATTAAATTTATTTGCCGCCAACACTGAAATGACTCTGAGTGGATTACAGCATTAAAATCCTAATGATAAGTATTTCAAAAAAAAATAAAAACAGAATTAAAGAACTCATAGAATTCTATAGAAACGAATATTGAAAAGCCCTACTTTAAACCATTTTGAGTCAGATCATAACACTAGACAAGGCAAGACTGACTTGGTAAAATATATCAAGCAAAGGCCCACGGTAACACTCCATGGAGAGAAAGCAAAGACAACCTTCACATAATATGCTTTGAAAAGCCAATGTCAGGAAACAGAAAATAGGAAGTGTTTTGTCCATGATGAAAACTCATCATCTTTCTAGCTTTCTAACTAGTAAAAACTAGCCTTCGAAGTAGGTTAATTGCACCAAACTTGATTGCAGGAAATACGACTTCAGCAACAGAGTGGTCGATGTCTGGAATTACTCTACCTGACTCTGTGGTTTCTTCCCCAAACCCCAAAAACCTTAACCTTAGACTGTCTACTATTGACCTCACCCCTTTCCTAAGAGGTCTGTAGGGGGTGTGCATAAGCGTGCTTACGTGCCTACCGTCCCTACCGTCCCTGTCCTATTGTTTCTTTTATTTTTTTCTTATTTTTCTTATATGCATCCATGTATTCATAACTATGTTTTTACTTATCCCTATTATCTTGTAAGCAATTGACAAAAATAAATAAATAAATAAAATAAATAGTGTGAAGCAAAGAAGCCTTCAAGTCTGATGCCTATCTGGATTCCAACATCATTTAGGAACTAACCTTGGAAGAGTTGAATTTTTGACTTCTCCATCTACTCTATATTAGGAATTCCTTCAGATTTTTCCTTGCATGTTGACCTGGTTATGTTGCCTGGTTTGTGGTTTAGGCAGTTATGCTTAATCCTTAGGGCTCTCTTATGATCCTGTTACATTAGAACAGGGTTTCTCAACCTTGGCAACTTTAAGATGTGTGGACTTCAACTCCCAGAATTCCCTAGCCAGATGGATGGGGAATTCTGGGAATTGACATCTGCATGTCTTAAAGTTGTCAAGGTTTAGAAACAGTGTGTTAAATTATAGATCCCAGCAAACTACATTGAAGCAGTACTGCAGGTGCCAAAAATACATGTGCTATTTCTAAAAACACAACCTGTGCTTAACAAACGGTTATACCATCCTCTGATTGATTTGTTATTAAGGTTGGTTAATGTTTGGGTTTACTGATTTGTATGAGCTGTAATCTCAATTGCATTATTTGTTTTTACCCTTTAAGCTTGACTAAAATGTCATGTAAAGTATAGCACCTAAACATGTCTAATAAACTGATTGTTTAAAATAAGATTGCTAAAGGTCTGAGCACATCGTGATGTGAAAGAGTGAAAACTTGGCAGGATAGAGTTTCCTTGTTTCCATTTCAGGCAAATGCATAACCTGCTGAATGTTTATGTATAAATACAACCTGAAAAAATGCAGGACAAGTCCAGGCAGAAAAGAAAGTACTTAGATTTCAAAAATATATTGTTTCTTAGAATTAATTAAAAGAAACAAGACAAAAAAAAAAGCTTATCGTTTTCCCCCCTTTTCCAGCAGGGGGAGTAATTTAACCAACAATCTTATGTTGGAATTTATCATTAGAAGTTCTAGTGTGGTTTCCACAGGATCTCTCACTACTGTATTTGCTAGAAGTGCAGTGAATTAATGGGCTTTCCCATTGCTGGCTTTAGTCACAGGGGTCAGATGAAGAAGTTGGTTTTCTTAACTGGTTTCCATATTCCGAGGGGTCAGTCTTGCAAATTGGACAACTAAAACAAATGGTATCTCTTTGGGTTGTGTCCCATGTGGGACCTTTCACTATCAATTGCTGGCTTAACTCTTTCTATGTTCCCAAGCTCAGTGTTTGATGATTTGATGGATAGCAAAGGAGGGATTCTACTTAAAATTCCACTGTCAAACACTTTTTCCAATCTCTTTTAGATCGATCTAGGCATGCGCAGGACAGATTTCTGAAATCCCATCCCTAATCTTCTCAATTACGATGTCCCTTCAGTGCACAGGGAGGTGTAACAAACTAGCTGATTTTTTTGAAAACATCAACCTATTATTCTCAAAGGACAATTACTTGTGGGTTATATTATATAACCAGCAGGGAGCCTGAGAGAACCAACTAGGACAAGAACTTACTTATGGATCACCTGCTTTATGGAGTTCCTTTCTTGCAAAGTGCAGTCTAATCCCTTCCTGGTTGAATTCAAGAGGAGACTGAAGGCTCAATATCACACTCAAGCCCTCCTTTTTTAGGATGTTTGTCTTTTAACACAGATGTTTCACATTTCATACTATAGCATGGCTTTGAGTATTGAGCTAATGTAAGATTTAATACTGAAAAACTTAAGATGTCGACTTTTACTGATGCTTTTTTCGATTTATTGTGTTTACCACCTCGGTTGGTTAAAAATGGAGGGCTTATAAATATGGAAAACAAACAAACAACTGTGTGGTTATTACAGTAAGGTTAAGTAAGTAGTAAACAAATAGAGGGGTTCAGATATTGTACACCACCCAGTTTTTTTGTGAGATGGGCAGCCATATTCCAATCATGTCTCCCCTAACTCTTTTTTTCATAAGATTGAATAACCCAAATTCCTTCAGCCTGTATTTATAGTGCACGATGTACTCCATACACTATTATTTCTCAATGTTGTATCTAGATTTTGTATACTTTTGTTTGTGTTTCAAAATGCTGTAAGCTGCCTTCTTGAAGAGGTGGTTAAGTATTAAAATAGTAGTTGTTGTTAAAGTTACAACTGTTGTTAAGAAAATATAGATCAGCAGCCCTCCTTTTAATGTCAGAATGCATTTTGAGATTTTATTTTTTAATCAAACTCCTATCACATCAGGCCTTCTTTATTAGGTTTGGATGACTCACTCCATCTCCTACCTGTCTACTTTTTGCAAAGGAAAATTGCGTTTCATAAAACAAATAATGCTAGCGGATATGGCTGAGAATCCAACAGGATATTGGCCCGAACTTCTCTCTCTTTTCATCTAGATAGCTCTTGATGCGTCTGTCATTTGCCTTTCATCTACAGATAAACAATATGTACATTTCTATGAGGTTTTGGGAAATCTCAACTCATCTTTGGTATTCTTTGATGTTTCAGGGAACCAAAGGAGGACAAAATGTTATCTGAACCATGAGACAGCATTTTTTCCAGGAACAACAGAATTAACAGCATACGTATGGTTTTTAATTAAAAAAAAACTTCTTCAAAGTTTTATGTGGAGCTAGACAATATCATCACAGATATATGGTTCACACAATTGTTGGCCTATGTATCTTATATTGTAACAAATGCTACCTTTCCATGATTAGCTGAATTATGCTTTTCTCAATCCAATTTTTGAAGTTCACAAAAGAGCCTGGAGGCTAAATTATATGATGAACAGTTGAGGGATCTAAGTTTGTCTGGCCTATCAAAGAGAAGGATGGGGGTGGGGGTGGGGCGACAACATGACAGTTGTATTCCAGTACTTGAGGGGCTGTCACAAAGAAGAGGAGATTGTTTTTATTCTCCAAAACACCAGAGGGCAGGACAAGAAGTAATGGATGGAAGCTTATCAAAGAGAGATACAATCTAGAAGTTAGGAGAAATTTTCTGGCAGTGAGAGCAATCAAACAAAGGAATATCTTGCCTCCTGGGGTTGTGGGTTCTCCATCACTGGAGGTTTTCAAAACCAGAATTTGACCGGGATGCTATAGACTCCTGTCTTGAGCAGGGGGTTGGACTATAAGATCTCTACTCGTTGCAGAATATATTATGCCACCAGACTCGAAATTCTAGACCTAGAAAACCTAGAACTACGCTGCCTTTGGTCCGATCTAAGTATGGTATACAAAATCATACATTGCAATGTCCTACCTGTCAATGAATACTTCAGCTTCAACCATAACAACACAAGAGCAAACAATAGATACAAACTCAAGGTTAATTGCACCAAACTTGATCGCAGGAAATACAACTTCAGCAATAGAATGGTCAATGTCTGGAATACTCTACCTGACTGTGGTTTCTTCCCCAAACCCCAAAAACTTTAACCTTAGACTGTCTACTATTGACCTCACCCCTTTCCTAAGAGGTCTGTAGGGGGCGTGCATAATCGCACCAACGTGCCTACCATCCCTGTCCTATTGTTTCTTTTATTTTTTATTTTTCTTATATGTATCCATGTATTCGTAACTATGTTTTTACTTATACCTATTATCTTGTAAGCAATTGACAAAAATAAATAAATAAATAAATAAAATAAATAAATAAATCTCCGAGGTCCCTTCTAATCCTATGATTCAAATCTTACTCATCATACTAGGCTAAAATGTAGCTGGCAAGTTTGTGGATCAAAGTGACACCCTGCCAAACCCCAGCATATGTCAGCTCAACTTTTCTATAGTCTATTAATGATCCAAGAGCCCTTAGGGACAAAAATAAAGATATTCATATATTACAATGACAATGGTTCCAGCTTTGCTGGGAGCAGTTGGTATACAAATTGGATAAATGCACAAATACATTTATATGCAGTTTTGCCTGGATCTTTTTTCTGCCAAAGTTTCTACAGTGTAGAGGGAAAGCTGTTTTTATGCCTGAGGAATGGCTTGTTTAATAAACAAGTCTTCAAGTTGCACCTGAAGAATGGTAGATATGTTTGAAACCCATGTATTTCATTCACAATATGTTTGTTCTGAAATGCTGTGTATGAGGGCTGGCCATCAGCTTCCATTTTACAGAAGGCAAATTCATTAGACCGCATCTATTTAAGGTGTAAAGGCAGGGCTCTGAGAATCAAAATATAAAAATACTTCTTTGAACCTAAAATAATAGAAAGATAATTCTCTAATCAATTTCCCTAGAAATATCCTGCAATGCAGGTATTCAAAAACTACATAGAACACACCTGCCCCAATAAATGTAACCTGTTTTGCAAATCTGCAATATTTTCTGTACCTCATCAATTGAATATGTGTCATCAGGTCAGTATTAATTTTTAGACACCAGGTGTAGACAGATTTTCTGCAGGACAATTGATCACCAATGTAGTCTTTTAGGACTTCCAAAAGTGCATCCATCATTACTTTAATTGCTGCTGCTTGTTTTCTTTGAAATATAATAATCTGAGCCTGGATATTTGAGTTTCAAGTGAGAATTCTGTGTTGACCTGTTCTATGATGCATTGGATTAATTTCTTTTGACTCCCCTGCTATATACTCAGGAGTTATCTCCAATGCCAAAGTATTGATCAAAATGTCAATATTCTATCCCACTTTTTAACATTCTTCTTCTAGAATGTCATAGACAAAGCCACAGCACACATAATACAATACTTACTCCATCCCTCCTGAGGAAGCCTATGACTTCAACCCTTGCTCACCTTCTGTGATTCATAAGTAGTTCCCGGTGAAGTTCTTGGTGGCTTTTTGAGGCTCTGACAGGATTGAGCAGCTTTTTAGGTTTGATAAGATCCGGGTTTCCATCAAGATAATCAGGATGAGTCATGATATTCCCAATATCAGGCCGCTCTGATTGTATGTCTGAATACATAGATGCTGGGGAAGGAAGAGACATCAGATAATGCATCACAATAACTGAAAAAAATTCTCATACATCAAACTCAAAGATATCAAATGTTAGATTGCAATCTCTGAAGAAAGTCACTCATTTATATTGGAAATCTTACATTCTGATTTAGAATTATTTAGGCCCAGAAGATTAATTAAGTAAATATCATTTGAACCCCTGTGATTTGGATTAGTACAGATGTATAGATATGCAGTGACATTGTATTACTACTAGACTTTTGGAGAAGCAATCAATATCAGTTTCTCTCACTTTCTAATTTTTGTTAATATTTTAGTAATCAAAGTAAATCAATCTCTTCCATGCCTAAACTTTCTCATGCAAATAGTCAGAAATGAATGATAGTAATTCTAAATTGAATGAAAATTCTTTGGTTTCCACATTGGTTCAAAAAATACAAATTTGGAATTGCTTTCCTTCAAATGTATGCTAAACAATTTTCTCCCCTTCCCTTGTCACTGCTCAGAGCCATATCTACCTGTAAATGATTTCTTCAGCTTGGAAGCAGATCCTGACTAGCTCAGGATCATTATACACAAATGTTTGTACGTTCATCAAAAAGCCACATTAGCTTCCTTATGTCCTCTTCATAAGTTGAAATGACAACAACTAGAATCCTTGATCAGCATGACCAATGCTCATCTGTTTATGTTTTCATCTGATATGTGAGATTTATGTACTAAGATTTAAACCCCATCTTTCCTCTGAGTTTATACATAAGCTGAACAAACAAGAGGCAGAAGGAGTGCCAGTAAAAACAATTGTTTGGGCCTGATGCCAAAATATATTCCTTTTTCAAGAGTTCATCCGGAATTCCTGTGATCAAATTTACGGCCCCAAAAACATTTCCACTTCCTCTTCACTGCCTGTCCTCCTTTTTCATCAGTCTCCTACAACTGTAACTACGTGGGGTGGACCAAACGCTGCAAGATAGCAACTTCAGTCAATCTATGGCTGAAAGTGGACATGGATCTGAGTCTTCCTGGACTTAATTTAAAAGCTTGAATTGTCTGTCACCTGAAGGAACGATGCTGGCCATAGATATCTGGTTGACATGGCCATGGGATGACTGGGAGGCATTCAATAGAGGAGATCCAACTTGTAGGAGAGGGGTGGAGGAGAGAGAGTGAGAGAAGGAGAATATTCAAGGAATGTTTGTTTTGAAAACCTATACAGAGCTAAAGCAGCACTTGATCCCCTTCCATGATGCTCTTCTACCCCTCCCTTTCTGATTGCTGGACTTCTTCTACTTTTATCAACATCCCCAGGGTCCAATAGGAAGCTGAAAGGAAGGGCACATTAAGTAGTGAAAAATAGAAAACATTCATCTTTTCTTCTTCTTCTGTAAAAGGAGAAAATGACTGAATTCACACCACTACAACGGCTCCCTCCTGTCTTGGTACAGTGACAGGTCTCTGATGACTATGGAAAAAAAAGAGCCAAGCAAAGCCAACCGTCCATGGATTACATCACTATAATTGGGGTGAAAAGTTCAGTGCTACAATTAAGCACCACAGGAGGAATAAGGGGGTCTTGTGACTCCTTTCACCAAGTATGAGTGGGTTTTATTACTATTTTTGTTCAAGGAAATGGCAAACGGTGCGGAAAGCCACAAGGGAGGTTGCTTGCTTATTTCACTCCTTTTTTTCCAAGAAAGATTGTCTACTTATGCTTTGAAATGATGCAGACATTTTCTGTAACTTGGAAAGCTCAACATGGATTGGGAGTCCACAAACTACAAGGGTGGGTAGCTGAGACTAATATAGTCCCTGGAGAGTTACAGCACAATGACTGAAGAAAACATCTGTGCTGCCTATAGCTAGGAATAGCATTGGATTCTCAAGTTTTAGAATGATTAAAATCAGAATTTTGCCTAGTAAAAACAAGCCCATTAATAAAATTCAGGAAGCAGGGAGGCTGTCCTGTGTGTTACCAATTCAAGATGTAGAAATGTTTGTCTAAGGAACGTGTTTTATTTGCTTCTTCAGGCAGACGGTTGTTTTCAAGATGTTGCAATACCTGACATTTTAAAAACCATGAGTTTGGGACAAGGAACGGGAGAAGTTTGCAAGGGTAATACGGAGGAGACAAGTTTCATTATAATGAATATGTAATTCCCAGGCTCAAGTCAATAGAAAGGTGAAGAAAAGCAGAACTGAGTGCCAATTTTTAATGATGTATATCAAATCATTGCAGTAATGTGTAATGGTGGCATAACAAGCCACTGTTTGTGGCAAAAGCAAAAGCAGCTGATGAAATGTTGCCTATCACAATCTGGTAACCTCCAGAGGCCTTGAATCTGCATGAGAGGGTGCCATGTGAAGAGACAGATTGTACACTGTATTCACTTTCCAACAATGGAAAAATGTTATTCAGCCATCCATAACTTCTTGATGAAAAAAAAAAAGGTGAGATTCCTTTCTTGGATCAGACATGTAACAAAACTGATGCAGAGGCTCTTGCAGCTTTGAAATAACATGACTCTCATCATTCTCACTTCTGGGTAATTGTGGTCATTGCACCATTCTTCAAGAAGAAAAAGGATTCATGTACGGACAACAGAAAAATATCTGTGAGGGTCTGAGCCCAATTAAGCCCAAATTTCTGTTGTTAAACGAAACATTTGTTAAGTGAGTTTTGCCCCACTCTATGACCTTTCTTGCTGCAGTTATTAAGTGACTCACATAGTAACAAGATTATTAAACAAACCTGGGTTCCCCTTGAGTTTGCTTGCCAAAAGGTTGCAAAAGGAGACACCAGGACACTGCAATTGTCATAAATACGAACTATTCGCAAAGCATCCCAATTTTGATCACATGACCATGGGAATGCTGCAGCAGTTGTAAATATGAGAAACGGCCGTAAGTCACTTTTTTCAGTACCATTGTAACTTCAAACGGTCACTAAACAAATAGTTATAAGCCAAGGACTACCTGTGATTAGGGAAGGACTGTAACTCAGTGATAGACCCCACTGCTTGCCCATGAAAGATTCCATTTTAGTTCCCAGCATTTTTATTTATTTATTAAACCTATATGCTGCCCATCTTGCCTTAAGAGGAGACTCTAGATGGATTATAATAAAGTATCTCACTTTTGAAATACCACTTTCAGATATCTTAGAGAGCTTCTGCCAACATCATAAATCACCATAAACGGTTGGACCAGATAAGCTATAGAACTACAGTATGTTATCAGAGACTTTTGAGGCAGAGTCCCTCAAGCGCACTGAAAGGGGCCTTTTCTTCTGTAACTTACATTAGATGACCTCCCTGAACCAGCAATCTGTTTCTTTTTTCCCAATTTCAAAACATTCACTCCAGCCTTTCTGCAAGAAATAACGTTTAGGATAGAATAGAATAACAGAGTTGGAAGGGACCTTGGAGGTCTTCTAGTCCAACCCCGTCTAGGCAGGAAACCCTACACCACTTCAAATGGTTATCCAACATCTCTTTAAAAACTTCCAGTGTTGGAGCATTCACAACTTCTGGAGGCAAATCTTTCCACTGATTAATTGTTCTGTCAGAAAACTTCTCCTTAGTTCTAGGTTGCTTCTCTCCTTGATTAGTTTCCATCTTTTGCTTCTTGTCCTGCCCTCAGGTGCTTTGGAGAATAGCTTGACTCCCTCTTCTTTGTGGCAGCCCCTGAGATACTGGGAACACTGTTATCATGTCTCTCCTAGTCTTTCTTTTCATTAGACTAGACATACCCAGTTCCTGCAATCGTTCTTCTATGTTTCAGCCTCCAGTCCAACCGTTCTTATGCTTCACCCTCATTTTTGTCCTCATCTCTGCTCTAAAAGGTAAATTGGGTTGAGATTAGGGGTGGGATTCTACCAGTTCACACCTATTTGCTGGAACCGGTTGTTAACATTCTAAGCAGTTCGGAGAACCAGTTGTTAGAAGAAATTACTGACCTAATCCTGTAAGGAAGGCAGGAAGGAAGCATTCTGGTGTTGCTTACAGAAATTGCCTCTCCATTAACCCTTATTACATTCTTGATAGGATTGGACTTCCTGTCTCAGGAACATCTCAGGAGTTTTTTTCTCTTTGCTGGTACTTTGCTTGTGTGGAGTGACCATTTAAAGTTACAATGGCATTGAAAAAAGTGACTTATGACCATTTTTCACACTTACGACTGTTGCACATCCCCACAGTCATGAGAGGCCAGGCAAGAAGATGCGTGCCTCAATGAGTGATATTGAGTTGGCCACACCCAGCCAATAACATGACCAAGCCACGTCCACCCAGTCACATGATCAAGCCATACCCATCACCTAAGCCACGCCCACAGAACCGGCTGTTAAAATTTTTGAATCCCACCCCTGGTTGAGATGCAGCACTAGGTATTCAGGCAGCCTCATGCCTGGAGATTTGTATCTTCTGGGCTTAATCTCATGCTGTGATCAGCATCTCCTGCTTTCTCTCTCTTACACAAAAGTGCCTTTGGCAAAGGAAACCATCTTTCTGATAATACACTGTTTGTCCTTGAATTATGTAAGTCCTATGGTTGTTTTAGACCAGATACTGCTATAGATAGAAACAGTCTTCAACAGGGATTGTGATATATTTTTTCTCTTTCTCTCTCTTTGTGTATGCACATGTGTAACATTATGTCCCTTTTTGTAAACATGAGATAAAAAGCAAAGTGACAGAGCTGAAGAATGCTTTCCTGTTCCCTTGTTGCTTGTGATAACTAATAATTTCTACTAAGACTTTTCTTGTAAAATGAAAGGTAATGAAAGAAAAAATTCCTAATCACCTTGGCAGGAGAAGAAAGGAATAATTCAGACCACTCTTCTGTAAACTTTTTATAAAAACTTTTTATTAAAGTTTAGAGTTACAAAGATAAAAACAAATATAAACTAGAAAAATATAAAGAAGTAAAAAATAAAGAAGGGACATATAAAAAGATGACTTCCCCCTTCATTACAAGAACGAAGAATTTCAGTAACTTATCACTGATACTACAACGAACGATCTCTTCTGTGACCATTTTGTTCCTCAGAAAAGAGAAGTAATTTTTGCAAAAAGAGGCTGACTTGGTTTGTTACTTGCTCAGAACCTTAAAATCACATGGCATAAGGGCACATGAGAGAAATTCAGGGCTGCCATCTGCAGCTCCTTTGCTCAATGAAATTACTGCTTGCTAATTTGAAGCCGAATGAAACAATTTTTATTTTAATAATAGAGATGACTCATCTTTCAGCTCTGGTTGATAACACTGGGGTTCAACCAGAGAACCTGGTAGCAAGGCCAGGAGTAAGTAGATTATGGTATTCAGGAACAGATTCTTGGGAGCTTTGTTATCCCAACAGTGCTGGGAGAAGAAATCCCGCTAGCCATTTTAGTGGGAATCAAGTGACCCAAAATCCCAAATGAGGACCACACAAAGTATTTCTCAAATTTGGCAAATTTAACATGTGTGGACTTCAATTCCCAGAATTCCCCAGCGAGCATGCTTAAAGTGCTCAAAGTTGAGAAATATTGCCTCATGCCTTACTTTCCTCAGAATTCTGATCAATTTATCAATTTAACAAGAAATTGTTATAGAACCCTGCCTAATTTTCTTGATCTAGAACAGGGGTGTAAAACTCGCAGCCCGGATGCATCACACGCTAGCCATGCCCTCCCCGGTTTTAGTGAAGGGGGAAAAAAGTCACAATACGTCATGTGACTACAAAGTGACGATGTGAGTTTGACACCCGATCTAGCATTTGCCTATCTTACACCACTTGTGATGACCTAGGGCGTGGCACAAAGACAACACAGTCACATAAGTAAGAAAAGTCCCTTTAATACCTTCAACTTTGCCCCCAATGTCGAGTTACCTTCGGCTGGAGAAAAACTCTCCCAAGAACAGTCTTTAAGTGGAAAAAATTTAGTCCATAAACAACGTACATATAAACTGTAAATAAAAATCCACACAAACCACGCTGCAGCAATTAACTGGACAGGGCAGGATAAGAAATTGCAGACTTCAAAGGACAACAAAAACACACAGTTGGGAAGACGCCAGGAACGCAGATAAGCCTCAACAAAACAAGATAATATACGATTTGCTTCCAACAAGTTGTTGTGCGCAAACTCCCTTTTTAAACACTACTGCAGCTAATGAAGGGAATCAGGGCCCTTGCCTGCCCTGTAACTCATGTTGCTCCCTTCTCTGTTCCTCCCTGCATGCCCTAGGATGAAGAGGGGATGGGCTGGATGTTCCTCTGAATTCCCTCTGCTTTGCTCTACCTCTCCCCTGCTCTGCCCAGCCAGATTTTGCCCTTCGTCTGTTTCTTCCACAGCCACCGGAGTAACCCTCTGTTAGCTGCTCGGCCTCCCCCTCGGAATCAGATTCTGACAGGGGCATGACACCACTTCACTTGTCTCTGACATAGTCCTGCTCTGGATTTCAATAGCCAGATATTTTTTTAAGGCTCTGACATTTGTTTCCTATCTTGATGTATTCTGATCCGCACCACCTGTCCATTCCCACATGTGCAGATGAGAGTTCTGGATGGACACACCTTACATGGAATCATCCTTAAATTCTGTTGGTATTTTTTTGATATGGTGAGACAAGATCTGCCACCAACAGACCTACCTTCCCAGCTTTTCTCAGCTATTTTGTGTCTTCAGCAATACAGATGTACCAGTTGATGTAAGTAGGTTTAGCTGAAGCAGGAATAGGATCCTTCTTGAGGGAAAGTCTGTAGGCTTAATTTAAATACCCCCATACAAGAGGTAACAGAACAAGCAGAGGAAATTGATAGACACTTGAGCTTTAGAACATTATGAGCTTTACACTGTACTCTGCCCCATTTTCAATCTGGAGTTTTGCAGATTGAAAGTTTCAGATCAATCCTATAAAATTGTAGTCTGAGAGCTGCCCCAGTTCCTGTATTCAATTCCAGACCCCCAGTTTTGATTTTATTTTTTCTGAGAGAGAGAACAATTATGTAGCTGATAAGAAAAACCCAGACTACTATTACTTCCCCCACCATGGCATCTGCTGCTCATTTTGCTTAATGGTAGGCCTGATCTTATTTTTATACAAAATCCCTTTCTGCTGTCCTACTTACTGCAATTGACTGTATGAGTTCTGCACCACATATTATGCATGTTTCCTTACTCATTATTCATGTTCCAAAGAGCAGGAAATACATTATGAATGCTATTACACCGGTATATTATATTACATGTTTTGTTATGTAAAGGAACAAATTTTAATGCTCACAATTCACGTGAAGGTAGACTTTTACAGAATACAAAAAACTCAGCTACTAGTTAGAAAAATGGCTTTTACTTCCTTGCACTGCTTCAGACACAGAAGGAACATGAACTTCTCAGTTTTTCTACTTGAAAATATCTCTGAATTTATGGTTTCTCAAAAAGAAATGTAGCTTGGCTTTAGGGCTTGGATACCCATTTCAAATTAAAAGAGCTTCTATTCATTAAGGCTTCATATGACAGCCATCAGTTCCCCAGCTGCATTAAAAGCTATGAAATCTCTATGGATATGGCAGTTCATGCATCAAGATGAATATTTACAATAGATAATCAGAACTTATGGCTGTCTATATCTTGCTGAATTATATGTCAGACTTGGAAACCATTTTTTATTTGGAAGCTTCGAGGCTGCCACATTCAGTGCCTGGGAATTTGGGAGGGGGATTTTATAGTGGGATAGAAGACTAGACACAACATTTTTTCTCAGAGAGTCAAAGACATGTTGCCCTGCACCTGGAGAGGAGTGTCTGGAAGTATGTCTCTAGTTGGGACGACATTTTGATCGGGCTATGTGATGGACTGATGGGTACGGGGATGGATCTTTGATTTCTTTTTTGGGAAGGGAAAAACTGGAACTCTCAGATTCTGGTTTTTCCAGATATGCCAATATGACAACTCTAATAAAACGGAACTTTGAAGGAAATGCTTGTCTCAGTTTATTAGTTTGGAGTTGGTTAGTTGGAACGCTGACATTATACACATCCCCTACAATTGGTCATGTTGGTTAAGCAGCTGGGATTTGTAGTGCAGGGATTATTATTAGATCAATAGGTCCATACCTTTAATTTAGAACATCTGCCACTTACCTGACTGATTTAGCTTGTGTTTATTTGTATCCCTCTTTTATTATTATTTTTTAAAAAAACTCAAAACAGCAAACATATCCAGCATTCTTCTTATTTTCCACACCAAAAACCCTAACTTTCTATGATTAAGGCAGGACTTGAAGAGTCTCTCACTTTCTAGCCTGGTGTCTTGACCACTAGGCCAAACTGGCTCTTTGACATTATCCCACTACCCTGATGGTCAGTAGATCAATAAATTTTTGGGGGGATTTCTGGGAACCAGCCAACTAAAAATACATTAGAGCTTTATAAATGTTTTGATTCATCCATGTGTTTCCTTTGTGATTTTAGGCAAAACCATCAGAACTTGAGCGTTACACAAGGGCTTTGGAAGAGTATTGTTAGCAATGCAAATAGTTAATCATTATTTGCAAAGGTCAGAGAACGTCAAAATATTATTAAAATACTACTAAAAGACTGAAAAAGGACAGAATCTTGATGCTAAAATTCCTTGAACGATTTCTTGAAAAATTGACTGATCACTAAAAGTTGACTGTGATTAAAGTATGTACTCTTACAAGAAGTTGAGCAAATATTCAATAAATATTTACTCTTGAATTGAAGGTGGGGCATCACGGCATCACAGCCTTTTGCTGGCATGTACCTGCTCTGTCTCAAAGTTCATGCATCTCACCGTTTTAAAAACAATTTCTCAAGATTAATTGGTGCACGGTGGTGGCGCAGAGGTTGGAATGCAGTATTGCAGGCTAATTCTGTCCACAGTCTGAAGTTTGATCCTGATGGGCTTGAGGTTGACTCAGCCTTCCATTCTTTCAAGATCAGTAAAATGAGGACCCTGATTGTTGAGGGAAATATGCTGACTGTAAACTGCTTAGAGGAGGCTGTAAAGCTGTGGTCTCCAAACTTTGTGGCTTGGGGGGGGGGGAACTATATGACTCCAACAGCTGGGTAAGCCCACATGGTTGAGAAGTGTTCTAGAACTCATATGTAGAGAGAACCAGGTAAAGGGCAAATCTTATAGCCCTTTTCCCCACACTCCCCTGTCCTTTGGAATCCTGAGATAATGAGCGAAAAAAGAATTGACTTTTGTATTTACATTCATTGAAGAGAAAGAGATTGCAAGATAGTAAGCAGACACACAGTGCGGAAATATACATGAAAGGCAATGCAACAGCATTGGCTGTTGGTCTAAGGTGCTTGCTGCCAGCCTCTTAGGAGGAAAAGGCCTTTAGTGTGAAACTGTTTAGGGTCATGTCAGTTTCAGCCAGCAGCTTCCAAGCACCCAATTTCTAATCAATTAAGATCACAGAGCTCAGGTTAATTTTTCTTAACCTGAGGTGGAGAAAAACAGGTTAGGAAGAGAACTTTTTGCTTTGTGAAGAGGAAAAAAAAAAGGAGGAGGAATATGCTTGGGCCAGGCACAGGACAATGGTACTAACTATAATTGTGAACATGAGAGAGGCTGCAAAGGCGGGCATTGTTTGCAAAGTTACTTCTTTATCTTTGTTACTGCAAATACTCACTGTCTGAGGCAGTTGCTAACCGAAGACCACCCGTAATGCAAATCATAAGTACTCTCTCCTGTGAACACTTTTGAAATCATGAAAAGCTCTCATGCATTGTCAACAGTACCTCTTGCCTGACATCTCCTGATCCAAAGCACTTCCATTATAGATTGTGGAAATGCTGATGTAATATATTTTGATTTTACAAATGAGTTTGATGCAGTACCCCATGACATTTGGATTGTCAAGCTACTTGGCTATGGTTGCGTAACATGAGAAGGAAGTGACTATATTGCTGGTGGAAATTGTGCTCAGAAATATTCATCAACTGGAGGAGAGATACAGAGAAGTACTTATTGATTTCAATTTTGGACCATGAACATTTCAACATTTATGTTTATAACTTGGAGGGAAAGATGGAGGGAATGCTTATGAAGTTTGCAAATGACATAAAAGTTGGAGGGATAGCTACCATAGTACTAGAAAATAGAAATAAAATTCAGAATCTTTTGATAAGTTAGGATATTATGGACTGAAATGAACAAGAGTTCAATTTTACAGAAATTACTGCAAAATTCTTCCCTTGGGAAAAAGAAGTGAAATACATAAGAATGGCAAGACCTGTGCTTGTGAAAATACGTAAGTATGGTGAGACCCTGCTTGTACTTGTGAAATGTCTCAGAATAGTATATTACAAATTGAGTATGAGTCAGCAATGTGAGACAAACAGGCAAGAAGTAGTTCAGGACCTCTTCTCTCTCATTTCAAAGAACATGGCACGGAGACATGGATTTAAGTTATGGGAAGACAGATAAATGTTTTCAAATAAATGTTGAACAAATTCTTTCTGACAGTAAAACAGTTTGATAGGAGAATGACTGAGGGAGCTGATAGCCTCTCCTTAACTGGATGTGCTCAATTAGAGGCTAGGCACCTATCTGTTAGGATTATTTAATTTGGATTTCTCCACTGAGCAAAGCTTTGGACCTGAAGATCTAAACAGTGGCTCCCAGTTTCAGGTAGTCCTTGACTTAATGACCAGTTGCTTAGTGACCATTTAAAGTTATGATGGAGTCCCCAAAAGATACTTTTGACCAGGTTCCAAAGTTCACATGACCGCATTTTGGGCATGCAGCAACTGTCTCACATTTTTACAGCTGTTGGCATGTATGCTCACATAACTGCAATTCACAACACCATTGCTGAAAATTACTTCCAGAATTTACTTCTAATTTCCAGGGGGTGGGGAAATGCTCATAATAAACAATGGATTTGCTTAACAACCATGGCATTTGCTTAATAACCTCTGCAAAAAACGAACAAACCCAGGTCAGTCATCATCATCATCCTGTCAGAGCTGAAGAAGTTTCTTGGATGAGAAGCGAAATATCTTCAAAAGAAAAAAAACAACAAGGAAGTCCAGTTGCCTCCTGAAAAAGCACCTTTGGGACAACCATGATCTGGATGATTGAGAATCTCCATAGACTTTCAGCGATGCACTTGGGATGAACACTCTTTGAATGGTATGGAGCATGAATGGATTTGCAGAAAAATTGCAGACTACAGGAATCATTTGCGCTTCAATTTGAGATGCAGACCACACAGACTCATCCCCAACAGCCTGCACCTGTCTTTAACAGGGCAGAAAACATCCTGAAGTCAAAAAAACTCCACACCTTTTTGCACTATTCAGGTGATCCTCCAGGTGACCTCAATGACTCTCTAAAACAGGGGTGTCAAACTCAATTTCATTGAAGGCCACATCAGGGTTGTGTTTGACCTTGGGCGGAGCGGGGGGAGGGATGTGTTTGGGTGAGAGTGGCCATGGTGGATGGAGGAGGTACTCGACAGTCACGTCCCTTGTACCCCCTTCCCCCCAGCCGAAGACTAGAATAAAAATAAACCGCTTCCATCAGACATTCCCCAACCGGGAACCCCCAACCCCGACTGGCAAATATGAGACTTACTGCATCTGTCTTCTCCAGGGGCAGTTTTGGAGGGCTGTGATAGATTGTGGCTGCTTTTTCATTTCTTCTTTAGAAAAAAAACCCAGACAAACACTTATCTGAGTAACAAAATATATTGCTTTGTGTTTCCAGTATTAATTAGCTTAGTTTCCCTCTCTTCTTCTCCATCAAGGAAACTCTCCCAATATTTTTCATGTTGCTTAAGAGAGGAGCGGATTCTGCCAGTGAGAATCTTAGGCGGACACTGTGGGAAAGGAGGAAGGTGAAGGAAGGAGTCAAAGGATCTATAGGGAAAAGCTAATCCCAAAGACTTTTCTTAGGATTTAGGCGAGAGGCAAAACCCAACAAGCTAAAAGTTGAATTAAAACTAACTTACAACTGGTGAATAGGAAACTTGCACGTAGACAATAAGATTCATGAAGGCCAGATTCCTGATATCATTTTCTCCATGTAGGGTGTTTTTCCTCCTCTGCTGCCTTAATCTGACACTGGGATACCCTCAAAATGCTAACTGCAGTCCTCCAGCAGAGTGAGGCTGGAAGCCGTGGAGGCCAAAAACAGGTAATGCGAGGGCCGCACGGAACCTTTGCAGCAGAGGTGGTATTCAGCAGGTTCTGACCAGTTCTGGAGAAACGGTAGCGGAAATTTTAAGTAGTTTGGAGAACCGGCAAATGCCACCTCTGACTGGCCCTGCCCCCATCTATTCTCTGCCTCTTGAGTCCCAGCTGATTTCTGGGTCTTCTTTTGTTGCCATGCTCAGGAGAATGGAACTGGAAAGCAGATTAGTGGGGTAGGGAGGGAATGGAGATTTTGCACTATCTTTCCCCTGGAGAAGGGAAGGAATGGAGATTTTACAGTATCCTTCCCCTGCCACGCCCACCAAGCCACACCACACCCATCAAGCCATGCCCACAGAACCAGTAGTAAAATTTTTGGAATCCCACCACTGCTCTGCGGGGCCTATTTTCGGCTGGCAGAGTGCTGCAAAAGATCGTGGAGGCTGAAAACGAGCCATGCTCCTCCACCACACAGCTCATTTTGACTGGCAGAGGCACCGCAGGCCGGTCCTTTAATATTTCCAGGCCAGTTCCACAGGCCAGATTTAAGCACCCCTGCTCCAAGAGAATGCAAATGACCAGCTGTCTGCAAGGAATATGAATTCTTCCATTCCCCGCCATCCAGTCAGAGCTGAAGAAGCTTCTTGGATGAGAAGCGAAACATCTTCAAAAGAAAAATCAAGGAAGTCCAGTTGCCTCCTGAAAAAGCACCAGTCATGTAATGACCTACTGTACAACCACCATGACTGATTATCATAATTGCCAGGTTCAATTATAGTCGTACGTTGAGGACTATCAGTGTGTCTTCCCATCCTCATGACCTTCTGAAGGACTTGAAGATTTAGTCTCACCATCCACTCTGCATACTCAGTTTCCACACACACCCCACCTCTCATGTTGAAGTAAAGAGGGCATTCAAAATTTCTGAAGTATGAGGTGTGAGCAAGAAAGTGAATACAGTGGCTTTGTGGAGGTGGCTGTAATTTACCCTCCTGAATTTGCATTATATAGATAAACTACTTGAGAGCCACAGATAAATATTTCATACATATTCCCTGAACCACACAGACTGACCGCTGCAGTTTTATAGTAATACCACTAGCACTTAGACTATATATACAGATAGGTAGATTTATATTTATCTTTCAATCTTGTGCCCATTAAAGATCCCATCATCCTATAAAGGTCTCAAATCCATTCTCTGCTAAATTATACTTTATTTCAATGAGCATGTATAATATGTGCCTTGTAAAAGTAGCATATTCTTGTATTTTGCTACCTTTACTCATGCAGTTGCTATATCCAAGAAGCTGACATTATCATGGTCCATTAAACAAAGCTTATCGTTTTACTTGCCAAGTACAAATATCAAATACAAAAAGTGTTGCCATATCAACTCAATTTCTCTCTTGTAAGATTTCATTCCCAAGTCTGATCTTTGGCAAACTCTTGTGTAACAGGAAGTTGATTGGTGGTGGTGGGGAAAGGTTAATAAAAATATTTAAAAACAAAATTCCACACAAAACTAATCCTTTTAAAAATGGACACCTATCTTTCATGTAGATTTCCTCTTAGGTTAGGAGGGATATAGTGAAAGAAACATGTTTTTTTTTAATCATTTGACTTGATAAGATGAGGGCACCAACAAAATAAAACACAATTCCTCATCTAATTCTGAACTAACATTAAAAGTAGGCATCATGGAGATTGCTGAGGTAAAATGTGAAGGCGTTTGAGGAGGACCTCACTATTTTAAAAGCCTTCTAAAATTCAGCCCAATTAACTATTAGGAACGACCAATTTATTCTTCTGATATTGCAACAGGTTGATGTGGTAATCCCATTGTGTAGACTAATTGGTTTAAAAGCTTTATCGCCCCCACATTTACAGATCTGGTAGAAAGCTCTAGAAATGTGGATGATTCAAACTTCTTTTGCTACCAACAGCTTTGAAAAAGAACTAGTTTCTATATAGCAGGGGTGTTCAACCTTGGCTCTGTTGGTAGGGCTGGCTGGAGAATTCTGGGAGTTGAAATCTACGGGTCTTAAACGTTTCCAAGGTTGGACATCCCTGGTTTATAGAATTATTTTGAGAATATTGCAGTAAGGGCTATATTTATGTTGCCATCGGGGCTTTGAAAAAAATACCAACTTAACTGAGGAGCAATATCTACCCACTATGGCAGTGATGGCTAACTTTTTTGGCACTGAGTGCCCAAAACGCATATTAATGCTTAGAATGCAATATGTGCATATTTCCTGCACACACATGTGTCCCGTGCAGGTGCCCTGCTCCACACAGGCACCCCACCCTGTACAGGCACCCTGGTCCCCGCTCATGCATGACAGAGACCCGAAGACCAGCTGGCCGGTGGGAGGCGCATGCACATGCGTGGCACAGATGAGTTGGGGAGATGGTCTGCATGTCCACTGAGAGGATTCTCAGTGCCACCTGTGGCATGTGTGTACTATGGCATATTAATTGTCTACTTAGCTAATTTTATAGGCCCAGCCTAAATATTGTGAGGTCTAAGGACATATAACATCCATGGACATTTTCCTTGGTGCCCAAACAGACTACCTACAATCCCTGACTTCACTGTTGTTTGATACCTTTTATGGCATTCAAGAGAATGCTTAACTGGGTTAGTTAAATATATAATGAGTTATAGAATTTATAAAATTATAAAATCCTCAACGTGATACAACAAATTATTCCTTCAAATTAACACAGCAAGTTGGGAATAAAATAATATCTAAAAATGATCATCTGTATGGTGGAAAATCTCTATAGGGGAACTGCATGGTCAAGTTGTTTGAGAATAGCAGCTCCATGTGCAAAACCAACTTAAGCACATACATGGGAGAGATTTTTAGGTTTAGATGAAGGACAAACTGCACGTCAAACGCTTTAGAAGAAACAATTGAGGTAGCAGAAGCAGAGAAAGAAGATAACAAATAAACATTGTTAGCGATAGATAATGAGAATACTTAGAAAGGGGATAAACAGTGTCTTGGATGCTCAGCCCAGCCAATTTAATGGAACTTTCTGAGCTGCAAAGTCATTTCTGGAAGAAATGGTACCATATTGATAGTATAGCAATTTGTAACAGGCTAAATATTTTAAACTATATGTCTTATAGTTATAGGCTGATTGAAAGAATCTTAGGCTTAACCATCATAAAAGTTTATGACTAAACTTAAGTATGATTCCTAAAGTTACCAGAACTAAGGAATTCCCTTCTTTTTCCAACATATCCATTTCCTCCAAAATTATGCAAATTGAGGCATCATAAGAATATTTTACTACTCCACATGACAAGTGAAATAAATGTAGGAATCATATAATCCCATCAGCAATTTTTAATGAAAATTTGCCCAACATTTAATCCATTGTACTGCTTCAAAAAACATGTGGATTATTCAGTCTTGTATATCCGTCTCTAAAATCTTTTGTCCTCCTAGCTTTAGCAGAAGCGCACCCTTCCTCATTGCTTTATAAATAAAAGTTATTGCAATTTGAATGCTTCTCACGTATAAACCATTTCTGTGAGATGATGGCTATGATTGTACAATGCAGTATGCTTATCTGGAAGAGAGTGTGTGAATTTTATTAGTTTTAACCTTTGTTTTGGGCATATTTGATACAGCACGTTGTATTAACCCAACTGGATTAATTTATGATTCAGGATATTGCACAGATCCAGAAAAATAGGTTATCCAATTAACCAGATTGTGTGAGTTAAGTAAAAAAGATAGATAATGCATTTCACTAATTTTAATGTTTTCTTGCCTAACTGCTAGGAAGCACTTGAAAGGGGTGGTTTGCAAAACATACCGGCATGAGTAAGGTATCTTTCTGATAAGTACAAAAGTAGCCAATTTCTCTGGAAAATTCAGTGTGACTTCTTTGTCAGTTTCTCCCAGTTTTCTGCCCCTTTGTGTGCATAGAAAGCCATTTCATGTCCCTCTGATATCTATCAAAAACTGTAAGTAGTAAGCCAAGAATTCCTTCCCTGAAGCATTATGGCATAAGCCCGTGATGGCAAACCTATGGCACGCATGCCACAGGTGGCACATGGAGCTATTTGTGTGGGCACGTGAGCCCCAGCCAAACTTACTGATTTTTGGCCCATTTGAGGTCTTTTTTGGCCTCCCTGAGACTCAAGGGAAGCCTCTGCAGCCTCGGGAGGTCGAAAAACAGGCCTTCCAGAAATACCAGAAGTGCCCGTTTTCAGCCTCCGGAGGGCCTCTGGAGCCCAGGGGAGGCCGTTTTTGCTCTCCTGGGGCCTCAAGGGAAGCCTCTGCAGCCTTTGGAGGTCGAAAAATGGGAAGTGTCGAAACAGGCCCATTTTTCAGCCTCCAAAGGCTGCAGAGGTTTCTCTCAAGCCCCCAGGAGGGCCAGAATGGCTTCCCCTGGGCTCCGGAAGCCCTCTGGAGGCTGAAAACGGGCACTTCTGGTATTTCCGGAAGGTCCATTGTTTGGCCTCCTGAGGCTGCTTGAGCCTCAGAGAGGCCGAAAAAGGCCTCAAACAGGTGAAAATCAGCTGGGAGGCACATGCATGTGCAGTGCAGATAAGGGGACGGAGGGATGTTGTGCGCGCAGGCACAGGGGGCACATTACCTTCTGGGTGCTGGCATGCGAGCACGCGCAGGAGCACACCTACAATTTTTGGCACGGGAGCCCAAAAAGGTTAGTCACCACTGACATAAGCTATGACTGCTAGAATTTACAACTGTACTAATTGCAGTTTCACAGCAATGCAAAGTGCAGACAAGGGCTTTATTTTCCATCAGCTGGTCACACTCCTGATGCTAAGTTTGGGCTGAGAGGGAATGACTGGACCAAATCACCCAGCTGATTTCCATGCCTAAGAAAGGACTGTGTGTCCCCAATCTTACTCCAGCATCACTACACCACACTGATTCTCTAGGTTGAGGTCCCATGAGCATGAATTGCTCCTCAACATGGAAAACCCAGAAGTCTCTTGGTGAGAGAGATGGGCGGTTTCAAAATTTGATAAACGAAAACAAGCAAAGAAACAAAACTTCCACACTTCTAATGCAGGAATTAGACATTTCTAATTCATCCATCCATCTTAGGACACTTAAGTGAAGGAAGTCATAGTTAGTATATTCATATTATACAATGCAGAGTATACATTTCATCAAACCAAAAAACACATCTATCCTCAGGCAATAAAAACAACACAGAGAAAAAAAAGGAAGGTTAACCCTGACAGAAGACTCTTGTGATGAGTTTCTTCCAGGATATTTAGAATTTCTCCTTCCTCCACCATTGAAAATTCGAGTCTCTGGGTCTCTATGTTCCACACCTACAGAGCATTTCAACTTATTCTCTGAATAACTAGTAACCTTACCATCACTGTTTTACTATGCCAAGATATGTACTATAATACAAGGAGGGCATCTAGGAAACACCTAAGTTTGATATTGTGCTATCTTTTATTTATTTATTTATTTATTTATTTGCAAGATTTATATACCATCCCCTCTCCCCGCGGGACTTGGGGCGGTGTACAGCCATTAAAAATACAATAACACAATAATTAAAAACAATTAAAAAGATTAAATTAGGTGGTTGAATAATAAAAAACGAGAGGGTTTAAAAAGGGTTTAAAAAAAATAAGGACTAAAACCAATTAAAACCGAATTTAAAACCCTAGGCCAGACCGGCTTGATGAAATAAATAAGTTTTCAACGCGCACCGGAAAGTCAGGGATGATTCTTATCTCCGGGGGTAATTCATTCCAGAGGAAGGGTGCCCCCAAAGAGAAGGCCCGCACCCTCGGGGTCGCCAGCCGTCCAGCCGGCGGCACCCCGAGGAGACCCACTTTATGGGAGCGCACAGGCCGACGAGAGATTGATGGTGGCAGTAGGCGGTCCCGTAAATACCCAGGTCCCAAGCCACGGAGCACTTTAAAGATGGTAACTAACACCTTGAAACGTACCCGAAAGACCACCGGGAGCCAATGCAGCTCGCACAAGAATGGCGTAACATGAGAGCTCCGAGAAGCCCTCAAAACCACCCGCGTGGCCGCATTCTGCACCAATATTTATATAATATATAAATGTAAAATATAAATATATTATTTTAGGCCTGAAATCTCTACCTTACATGGACTCTTGTCTCTCCTCAAAGCCCCGATCACAAGATAAAACTTTAATAGAAGAGAATATATATAGAACTGTGGAGTGCTTGGTGCTATCTGGGCTTGGTTTACCAAGTAACTAGAAGCTGTCTGGGTTTGATTGACCATTGATTCTGATTTACCATTGACCATTCTTGGTTATATATTTAGAATATCCTGGCCAAAGGGATTTGGTCCAATTCTTTCCTAAAACAGGGAAATCACTGCCTTTCCATACATTCTTCCACTTTTAATACTTGAGTTGAAAGTATTCTGTTCTCTATTTTTTTTTATCTAAAATCACCTTGAGGTGAGAAAGATGGGAGGCCCAATATCATTCCATCAACTTCTGACTGAATATTGAGTTAACTCTGAGATTTCCCAATCCTGGTCCAATATACTAATTCCTACTTATTTTGGATGTTTTGTGATAGTCACTGTCAGTCTATCTGTAGGATGGGTTTGAGCAGGAGACTGTCCTAAAGATGAAAAGAGCTACCTTTAGTTCTTTGAAGAAGGAATAGGATCACAAATGGCTTTTCTTGCTTTGTAAAAGAAGAGCTACATCACAAAGCATTGTCCTTGGCCATCTAAATCTGCAGAGTTAAAAAAAAAGAGTAAGAAATCAAATACCAGCTCTTAGAAGTATTTTTAGCATGGGGTTGTTCTTGCATCCCTGTTCATATATACAAAATCATGTGGTTTTTCTTTAATGAATGATTAGAGAATGGAACATAGAGCAGAGGGCATAGATTTTGATAAGAAAGTCTCTAGGTACAATCATTGACATCATCAAGTAAAAATAGGAAATTTCCTGTCTGGAAGTAATTGTCAGTCAGACTACAGACTAGATGTTCCAACTCAAAAGAAGGCTACTTTTATGTTGCTAAAATAAGATTCAGAAAAAAAAGAGAACATTGTCAACATTTCAACAGAGGTCTTGAGTTTATTTAACAACAGGAATAAGGTGGGCATTTGAAAAGTGTTCCTACCTGACCTTAGTAGAGAAGATATGGGTAGGACTAAGCCATCCCTAGCTAGATACAGACTTTTTGGGAAGTTGTTGGGAGTGGGCCAGATGACCTTTATGATTCCTTCTATCCCTATGATTCTAGTTGGACAATCACACACAAGTCTAAGTCAATGACTAAACATGAGGTTAGAGGGAAGCCTTGGATGAATTTCTGTAGATCTTGTGCTGTTTTACATATGGATACCTGACTTGGGTAATTATGATTATCAAATCTGGACAACCCTTTTCAAAGATTTGTTGTACGTAGAATGCTTCAGGGTCTGCTTTGACTGATTTAATTAAAAAGCTATGCTTGTATAGGCTTCTATGAATGCTCAACAAATTGTAAGTGTTAAGAGTGCTAACAAATATTTGAGACTCTGAAACAAATGTGTTGGTTATTTATTTCCACATAGTCAACCGATGAGTCAAATGCAGAGATAGGTGCAATGTTATTACAGGAATATGGCATTTTTTTCATACTTTTTAAAAAGGATGGGCTAAGAGTGAAAATGAGACTAGTTTCCCATTAAAAAAACTTTTCCTCCCATAAGCCACACTAAACCACCTCACCCCTAAACTGCCACACAAAGGAGTAAAAACTTGTCTCACTTGTTCTGCCAGTGCTTTATATCTGGACTGCCTTCTGTTATTTTTGGAAAAATCAGACAGCTGAGTTGCAGGTTCCAAAACCCCTTGCATCCTTGTTGGAGATGGCTTTGACTTCTAGGTTCACTTACATAAAACTTTGCAAAAGTCTTGTGGACAATTTTATTCAAAATATTATGACCATGTAAGCTACTGTGGGACCACAGCACAATCCATCCAATTAATTGAGCAAGTTTCCAAGGAAGGACTATTGCAGGAACACTCAGTTGTTGGTGGCAAGGTTAAAGTAAAAACAGTAAAAGGAGAAGTGAGAGGCAGCACTCATATTATTGCTGACAAGAAGCTGTGAAAGAAATGTTGAATGCATAAATCGAGGACTACCTCTAATGATGTCAAAGAGATTACCAAGGGAGAGAACAATAAGATCTCCCAGTCTCCTTGAAGATCTGTTGCTCCTCTGGAAATTATTCAGGGCTTTGAAATAGCTGGTGCAAAAATCTCTTATTCTTTCTCAGAGAAGGCTTGTGTCCAGTACTTGGCTTAGGATGGAGATCGCCAAGTTCTTTCCATATTTTGTTTCCTGCGCAGGTAGTCCTCAACTTACAACAATTCGTTTAGTGACCATTCAAAGTTACAACAGCATTGAAAAAAGTGACTTAACGGCCATCCTTCACATGACCATTGGCAGCATCCCCACAGTCATGTGGCAACTGGCATGTGTTTGGGGTCACATGATCACCTTCTGGAACATTCTGACAAGCAGAATCAATGGGGAAGCCAGATTCACTTAGCAACCATGCTACTAACTTAACAACTGCAATGATTTACTTAACAACTGTGGCAAGTAAGATCTTAATATGGGACAAAACTCATTTAATTATTCTTGCTTAACCACAGAAATGTTGAGCTCAATTGCAGTGGTCATTAAGGGCTACTGTACTGCTTTGACCATGATCAATCCTCAGCATTTGTTCATAGCTAACGTCCCATCTACTGGCTATAGCGCAACTTAATTTGGGTACTTGCAAGTGACCAACCTGACAATTCTCACACATGACAATTGAATGAAAACGAGAAAATTCTATCCACTCAAACCACCGTCATGAGTTGCGTAGGGTAATATGACTACGCTTGTCAAACAGTTAAAACTGTACATCTGACTTCATGACTGAATGGAATAATTGATCCTGCCTGCCCCTTACCTCTTGGACACAATTTAAGCACCTGGTATTGATCCTTCAAGCTCTAATGGTTTAGGATTTGACTATCCCAGACAAGGAATAATAGATGGAAACTGATCAAGGAGAGATTCAACCTGGAAATAAGAGAAATTTTCTGACAGTGAGAGCAATCAACCAATGGAACAGAAGTTGCCTTCAGAAGTTGTGGGAGCTTCATCACTGGAAGCTTTCAAGAAGAGACTGGACTGCCATCTGTCAGAAATGGTGTAGGATCTCCTGCTTGAGTGGCGCGTTGGACTAAATGACCTACAAGGTCCCTGCTAATCTGTAATCTATCCGAGGGACCACCTTTATCAATACAAACCTGTTTGGTAATTTAGATCAGCAATTGAGACCATTTTTAAAGATGTTCCTGTAACCAGAAGCTTTCTTATAGACCACACAGGAAAGAGTTTGCTTCTGTGCAGCTTCCACTCTCCCAAGCTTTCAACCAACACTTGATTTTAAATTTCAATTGTATTGATGGTATTATGTTTTATATACTGTACCTTGGCTTAAGTGTGGTAAGCTTCTTGAGTGGTTATGTAACCATGAAATTGCAGTATGTTTAATATTACTTAAAAACTGGAGCTAGTAGCCAACAGAAACAACCCCGTTTGTTCTTTTCAAACTACTGCACCAACAGGAGAACAATAAAGAATAGGTGGGATAAACATGCTTTGCCTCCCGGAATTTGACATATCTATTTTTTTTTTTTGAAAACAGACTGGTTAAAAGACTTGCTAACAATGATATAAGCTGGATTCCTAGGAGATTTGTTCTGTCAGGTAGCTTATTTTTGTGAAATGAACCATGAAGACTTGAATTCAGTACAGAATCCTCTCGTGTTGTGACTTTCCCAGCCTCTTTTCAGGCAAGACAGCTTCCTGCAAACATCTGCATGACTCCTAATAATGTCAATATTGCAGCAATTCTTGGCACCTTCAAGACTGTGGGAGCTTCATCACTGGAAGCTTTTAAGAAGAGATTGGACTGCCATTTGTCAGAAATGGTGTAGGGTCTTCTGCTGGGGAGAGGGAATTGAACTAGAAGACCTACAAGCAGGGGTGGATTCAACCAGTGTTACTACCGGTTTAGTGATTACATTTTGCGCCAGACGCACGCTGCGTGTATAATACACCTTAAGCTGTGCTGTCCGGACAGCTGATAAGTGCTATACGTGGGTGTGCAGCATTTGAAAAGCCACTTTTGTACTGCTTTTTCAACCTCAGCTGTGCCACGTAAAGCAGCTGAGGATGAAAAAGCAGGAAATAAAGGTCAGGTAAGAGCCCAGGTGGACGGGTGGGTGGGCCAAACAGCAGCAAACACAGAACCGGTTCTGTGTCAGTTGTTTTTCAGAGCTACCGGTTCTATAGAGCTGGGCAGAACTGGTAGCATCCCACCCTGCCTACAAGGTCCTTTCCAATTCTGTTAATCTGTTAAAGATGGGACCGCAATTCACAGGTGTTGGAGTTCTCATTAGATCAGGATTAAGTTGACTCCAGAACCAGGCACAATTCTTTCTCAGCAACAATTATCATAACAATTGATTGACTAGCCAATCTTTGGTAAAATCTATTCCATAGTGTTATCCCTTTAAGCGCCTGGGACATAGTGCGATTCCTTTATCTGTGGTATTTTTGCTTCAAACCTTTGGCTCATGTGGCAATTCCAACACTGGGACTCTGCCTGCCAGTCAAGCATAACTTTAGGTATTTTTTTGTTTGTCTGTCACCCAACCTCATGCACCTTCCAAGTATGAAACCTCCAAAAAACCCTTCTGTTTTGCGATGATATTTGCAAATATATCATCAAATAACACAATTTTGCTTTGTATTTATAATACAGCAAGGCATCTGGAAGCTGATTTCACCTTGGGTTATCAAACTTCTTCCTCAGATTTCTGGAGTCAATTTACATGAAAGTCTACGGCTTATGCAGCTTCCCAATGAATCTTTTTGCTACAAAGACTCATGCCTCATGATCATACACATAGTAACCTACCTGAAAATTAATACAGGGGCACAACTCAATTTTCTATTTACTTAGTGGCAAGCATGCCCTGCTCCCAAATGAAACTGAATTTCAAAAGGTTGCAACCAAGTAAGTATCATTTATTCCTCTCCCTAGTAAACTATATCAATTAAAACTATTAATTAAAATGCCATGCTGAAGGGTTAGGCATGGTACAGTTCATTACTCCAGTAACAAATTATCTTTCTAACAATTATTGGGGGAGGGGAAAGGAATAACAATACTGATCCCCCCCAGCTGTAAAATTCTTAGTGAGAATCCAATAATGGGTGCATATATATTTTGTAAATAAAATCCTGATAAGTTTAAACAGTGATAAGCGCTGTGAAATCATGTTATCACCATCCATCCTCTGCCTTTTTATTTCGTTATTAGGTTATCATGATCCACAGACTTATCATAAAACAGGCCTCCTCCTCCTTCCCCAGATACACAGTTTGCAATGTGAGACAAATGTCAAAATGTGGGTTAATGTCTTGGCTGCCTTTCCACCGAAAAATGTCTTGCAAAGCTCAGCACAACTCATTTCACAGCCTTCAGATTTGGCGAAGGAAGGAAGGAAGGAAGGAAGGAAGGAAGGAAGGAAGGAATAGAATAGAATGGAATAGAGGAATAATAGAATACAGTAGAATAAACTTTATTGTCACTTTGAATGTACACTAATTGGCATACATTAAAATGAAATTTTGCAGCATACATCTCTCAAAAGGTCATCACCTCCAATATACACTACCTACATAAACATGACAAAATAAATAAATAGAAAATTGTGTATGTACCCATATATATTATATGACAGAGAAACAACACAATCTAGGAAGGAAGGGGAGAAGGGGAAGAAGGAAGGTAGGACGGAAAGGAAGGAGGGAGTATTGGGAAACTCAGCAGGCAAAGCTCAAGGGTTCACTGGAAATGCAAGGGAAAGAGCACACACTCCCATACGCATACGGACACACATCTGCAAAGAAAAGGGGCGCACCACGTTGGAGTAGGTGGGCAAACTCCACCTTGCAAACCCAGCATTGGCTTCGCCTGCTGTTCAGTCAACCCCCACCCCCAGGCTGCGTCCTTACCTGATTTGACTAGCACCGCTCTGTACAACCCAGTCGCCCCAGGTGGGATTCTCACCTGGTCGCCCCTCCTCTGGGTCATCGCGCCGGCAGGTGGCTCTCTTGGCGGGCTGTCTAACTCTACTCCGGCCGCGCCAAGCCTCCTTTTCTCTCTTTGTTGCCCTCTTTCCCTTATTTCGGCAGGTTTCTAAGCGGGCATGACTTTTGGGGCAATCGGCGGAGAAGCCCTCTCGGCTCCCGCACCGATCTTTTCACAGGCTACGAGTCACGTGAAAGGCGCCCGCGGTCGTTCTGTACAGCGGCCGCCTCCCCCCTTCCTCTCCCCTCCTCGCTCCCACGAAACCTTTTTACTCCCACCCTCCCTTCGGATCCTGTAACGTGGCATGAGAGTCGCTGTGCAAAAGCTGTGCAAAGCTCACACTTTGGGGAAGGAAAGAGTGGGGAGGATGTTTTTTTTTTTGGGGGGGGGGGAGGCTTGCAGACGCTTTTGTGCTAGGCTTTTGCTCGCTCCTGCTGGGAACTTTGGTGACAAAAGGGCGTTTTGCATGCAACTTTCGGTATTAAGAGCGAAGCTTTGTGTGCTTCTTTCTGGGAGATCTTCCGCCACCGCCACCCCCCACAATCCGCCCCTCCCTCATCCAATGCTAGCAATTAGGCAGCACTTCGACGAGAGAAGAGAGACCTATAGAAAGGCGGCCTCCGACGAGCTGAGCGTGGCGTTGGGCGAAACGGGAATGAAAGGCAGGCAAGGAACATTTGCTGCGCAACTCCTACGCTGCGAACGGCAGGCGCCAAATCAAAGCCAGCGTCATCGCCCTCCTCGGCTCAGGTTTGCAGCCCCGTTTAAGAAATGCTTACAACCCCCTCCCGCCCCCCCCCAAAAAAAACACGCTTAGCAGCATGCAGATGACCCTGAGGACACAGATAAACCTCCAAGTGCTTCAACAATCCTCTAAAATAAATTGTAGAGTCTAAAATTTAATGTAGACGCTACATTTTGGAGCCTAAAAGGATGCAGATGACCAGCTGTCTGCAAGGAATGTCAACCCTTCCATTCCCCGCCATCCTGTTCAGAGCTGAAGAAGCTTCTTGCATGAGAAACGAAACGTCTTCAAAAGAAAAACAAACCAAACCAAGAAAGTCCAGTTGCCTACTGGGGAAAAAAAAAGGACCTTTGGGACAACCTGGAGAACTGAGAATCTCTACAGACTTATGCTTAGCAAAACCCTTTTTAAAGGCATTGGAAAGGGCTCTTCTTTGTAGTCCCGTTCCTCCGTGGTTTTCTTAACTCCTTACTGATTGAGTAAACCTGCAATCGGCGGTCGGGTTGGCGCGTCGCAGGCAGGATTCAGTCAAAACGCGGAGCCAAACGTGTGAATGTTCAGTTGCAGAGATTTTGTTCCTTGGCGGTTGTTTCCTTTCGGCTCGCTCCTAAGGTTGACAGAGCCCCAGGCTCACTGATATGACTCATATAGATCTTAAAAGAATGGTGTAAGCCTCCAGCAAAGATCGCAAGCTATGAGTAAGGAAACGCAAGGAGGAAACTTTAGATTTTTTTAAAAAAATGGAACTCGGTGCGGTGAATTTAAGAGGAGAAGGATGAAAACCTGGTGCGTTTTGTGTCATTTGTGTAACGATGCTATTTGGGCTAATGTGCACGTGCGATTATGTCATTTGCACAAATCGTATCCCCGTGAGCAGTGTGCATGCAGCTTTTAACAAGACAATCAAGAATAATGGATTCTTCCTTCCCCAATTAGTCCATTAAATGGACAAGATGGGCAATCCATCAATCTAATTAACAAAGCGAAACAAATAAATCAAGATTTCATGGTAGAGGAAGAAACATTTCTTCAGATATTACATATGATTTCCAAGGATGTTTTTTATATCAGTGTCAGCCCTTTTAATGGGGCCTGGAAATGAACTGGGAGCCAATGGAGTCTAGTCCTTGACTTACAACCACAATTGGGACCAGAATTTCTGTTCTTAAGGTGGTGTAGAAAGTTAGCACCCACCCGACTCCTAGAAGAATGAAATATTTTCAGAAATATTGAAAAGGCAGAATATTATGTTTCCCTGGATGAGAAATGGAGAAATGTGTTTTTTAAGAGGGAGAAAGTAGCCGCCATGTTTTCTTAATAGCCCACAGCAGATGTTAGCACTTAAGAGATAAAGAGATAGATAAGCAAATACCCTCTCCCAAGATCCAACACAGGAAAAAGCACTAAGCCATAATAGGAATTGCCCAACACCAGGGCTGTCAAACTCCTGGCCCATTGGCTGGAGGAGTCATGCGTGGGCCATGCCCACACCTGGTTTAGCGAAGGGGAAAAAGTCCTGATATATCACATCATGCTGTTGTGATGTGAGTTTGACACCCCTGCCCAACACCCTTTTAGAGCACAAACCTCTTCATTCATTGCATCATCTCAGCAGTCCAAACTTAAACCAAACCTGGGAGCTCAGACAACCTATAGAGCCAGCTATGACCCCTACATAAGTCCTACAACAGCCAATAGAATACATGTTCTTGCACAGGAACAGGAAGTTCAAGTGCAAAGCCCAAAGATGGTATAAAAGAGACCCACTCCATGTGGTCAATTTTCTAATCAGCCTCCAGCCTCCATTTTGTCTCCAGTGTTTTTCTCCCAGCTTGGAACTGAACCAGATGGATATTTCTTCCCACAGTGGTTAGGTGAGTTGCACCTGGTCTTATCTTCATCCAAGATATCTGGTTCTAATTAGCCACCACTTGTTTGAACATTTTGTCCAGGAAAGGAACACTGAGCAGAAGCTTATACATATTCAGAACTTCTCTGTCCAAATATGTTATATTCCAAACTATCCACATTATGATTGCCTTTAATGAAAATGAGATCATTTTTTAAAAGGGGTCATTTATAAGCTCCTTTATCAAGGTGAACATTTCTGTCATAAAACCAAGAAGAGAAAGATTGAGTAAACAGGTAGATGGCTGAACTCTATTAAAACTAATCTGAAAGATAACCAATACACATATGATTAGCAGGTGTCCTAGACATACTTTAGATGAACTGCCAATACTATAGAATGAGGCTTGATTAAGATGATTAATTTTATCCTGAAAGTGATGTTTACCCAAATGTTCGACACCAAGGGTTCTGAAGGGAACTCTAAAGAATGTGGACTTCAACTCCCAGGTTACCCCAGCTTGCATGTCCACAAGTCTTGGAGTTGACAGGCTTGAGAATGGTTCTAAATGGTCACGTCAAAGGGCTTTGTTGGGCAAAATTCACTGGGAGAACCATCAAGAGCACTCCCACCAACACTGACAGGGCAAGCCATAAGCATATAAAATGAGAAAAACCCCTCTCACCTCTAGCATTGATGATGTTACCTAGTTGGGTAATGAAATGCCTTCAAGAAAACAAGCTCAGAGAGCACCAAAGACCCCACAAAGTATCAAAATTAATAGATTCCAAGCATGGAATCCCCAATTACCGCTACTTAAAGTTGATTGAAATTGAGAGGAAAAGAGAAGAGAATATGGTTGTTCTTTGGGAGACATCTAGGGAAAAATATTTATTTGTATCTCATATTTTTCTGCTGCCAGAATCCAAAATCATAAAAGAATTTCAGTCTGAATATTGTTACAGTCTTCCTTATTAGGATTTGTATAACATCAGAGACTCACCTGTGTGACAGCTAACATGTTTTCTGTTTTTCTGGTGACAGTTGGACCGAGGAGAGAATTCTTTCTAGGGAAAAGAGTGGGAAAGAGAAAAGGCCATGAGTTCAAGTTATAATTATTTCAATTCCTAATGTTTTTCTAAAGGTTAGAGGTTATTTTACCAACTCGAATACCATTTTTCTCTTTGTTATGTTATGGTATGAGCTTCAGCCTTGCGTTGTGTAACCAATGCAACAGCCAAGAGAGAGGTATTATTTGGATAAAGTATCTCTCACTCATCCTGCAGTTGCATTTTTTTTGCACCACTTCTGGATTTTAGATAGTCTTCAAAGATGAGTGCAAGTGTGTTGCAGTAGTCCAGGGGTGTCAAACTCAAATCTGGCCCAGGGGGCCGGCTCTGGAATATCAAAGCATTGTCCTGTTGTGCCTCTGCTGGCCAAAAGGGGCCATCCTGGAGCCGTGTGCGGTCCTTCCTGGGGCCTCCGTGTGGCCCGGTTTTGGCTGACAGAGTGCTGCTGGAGGCCAGGGAGGCAAAAAATGGACCATGTGGGGGCCTCGTGTGGCCTCTGAGCAGCCCATTGTTGGCTTGAGTCTCTGTCAAATGCCCACCATGGCGATGCCCACACCAGCCACCCTCCCACCCCTAGCCCTCCGAGGTCAAATGAATTTGAAATTGAATTTGACACCCCTGCAGTAGTCTATCTTTGAGGTGACAAGGACATGGGTTACCATTGTCAGGTCTTGCTGTTCCAGCAAGGGCTACAACTAGTATACCAGTCTGCCTGTTGCTTTCTCCTCTTGAGGAATTATGGCCATAAATCTTGAGAGGGCCCCCCCAATTTACAGTCCTTCTTCTGGGTTAGTATGATCCCATCCAGAATCAGCCAAGGAGCCAGGATCAAGCCAAAACGGTTACGTAAAAACTGTACCCAATCTTAGTTTCATAGCCTCCAGACCCCAGTAAAGACCTCCATTGCATCTCCAGTTGAGCTCACAGTTACAATGTATACTTGGGTATCATCAGCATATTGATAATACCTCCTCCCAATCCATGCATAACATCACCTAGCAATTTCTTGTACTGTAAATGTTAAATTGCACAAAAGGGGGAGTAAATTCTTAGACCAACATTGAGAGCAACAATTTTTAAAGCAATGAGCATTCAGAGGTCTGAGCATTAAATCACACAATGGGGTGGTGGTGGTGGAGGGGGGCGGAAATCTGAGATTCTGAGTCCTATTGTCAGCCCTGAAGATGGCTGAACTGTGGCCATTTTGTTTTTGTAGCTTTTCTCTAGGGAGTTTTCACTGCTTCAGGGTTGACACAGCCTGGAGCAAAGAGGCAAGGGAGGAGGGTATAGAGATAGCTGGGGTGTTGTAGCCAAAGTAAAATTCTTTCCTCTGGGAATCAGGGACGTTGGTGTAGGTGTCCGAAAGGTGGAGACTGAAGTCACCTAGCAACTGGATTACATGCTGATTGGTGACTCTGGGGGGGAAGTGACAAAGTTTTACTTTTAATTGGGTGTAAAACCATCGGGAACTTAGAGCTGCTTTTCCACCAAGAATATGCCAATTCGATATATTCTTTGAGAAATATGGCTGCCTCAGAGTTCTTATTGAATGAGATGTATTACCTAGAACCTTGACACCTATAGAATTCACAAAGAAACCAGAGGTTTACTATTTTTCTTCATTAACTATTGATTGGAAATGCCCAGTGAAGAAAGAGTCGAACTATCATAAAGTAGTCTCTCCCAATCTCAACCTTTGCAAAAAGTCCAGAACATACATTCGCTCACTCAATTTTAGAGATCTTATAGTCAATTTCAATTATGTATACAATTCCCACTCTGTAACCACTCTGTAACCTGCAGAAAATACAATAGCAACAATTAGAGAATATGTGGTATGCACTATGTAGCAAAAATCTAGCGAAATTCAAAATGGAAGGATGGAGGCATATTTGGGTCAAATGATGAAGTAGTTATACCATTGCCACTTTTAAGGAAGATGGCAGCACAATTTCCCGCAGTGATGCTTTTACTATTGCCTTAGTTGTTGGTGGTATCAAATATGGCTGAGAGGTTTAATAGGACTAGAACATAATAGGACTTGTTCCATCTAGGGGCCATGAAAGTCATCCACTAGTGCTGTTTCAGTCTGTTATCCAGATCTGAAACAAATCCAGATAATCTACTTTTAGATAGGAAGCTGTTCTTCACTATCATCTTCTGAATTTTGCCCCTACAACCTGCTCAGAGAAGAGATGGTAGGTTAGCAGAAAACTGTCTAATGTGGTTGGACCAAGAGAAGTCCTCTTCAGCAGAAGGTGCATCAAGCAAATGGTTGGTACATCTTCTCCAATTACACAGTCACATAATGGCTGCCTGAAGAAGCTGTGCGGAGGGTGGATTCATCTCAAAAGTTTGGCTATTGCTATTGAGAGTCATTCTGAAGACTCCACAGATGACTTTTTATGTTGTTGTCCTAGTCATCTTATTTAATCCTGTGCAAATAATGGCTAAATGCAAATATGACTTGATCTTCCAAATATCTGGAAAACAGGTCAGCAGTCTAAAAGAGTCTTGCTGAATAGGCTTAACATGGCCTTGAAAAAGATGGCAGCAAATGATATCTCCCTGTATAACTGAAGTCTTTTCTACATCTAATTCAGTCAAGTATCTGAGACTATTCTTGTCAAACCAGGTATTTATTTATTTATTTATTTAATCACACTTTTATACCGCTCCCTCTCCCAAAAAGGGACTCGGGGCAGTGTACAGCCTACTAAAAGCATACAATAAATACACAATAAATACGATTAAAAATAAATTAAATAATTAGATCCGGCTGTCTATTCAAAATTTAAGTTAAAAATTAAAACTAATAAAACCCCAATTTAGATTAATTAAAACCAAAAAACATAGTTACTGGGCCAGGCCGGCCTGTTCGAAAAGCAGGGTTTTCACTGCGCGCCGGAAGGTCAGAATATCCGTCATAGCCCGTATCTCCGGGGGGAGATCATTCCATAGGGAGGGAGCTCCCACAGAGAAAGCCCGAACTCTCGGGGCCGCCAGCCGACAACAGTCAGGCGGCGGCACCCCAAGTAGGGCCACCCTGTGGGAGCGTACTGGGCGGCGGGAGGTTGTTGATGGCAGCAGGTGGTCCCGTAAGTACCCAGGTCCCAAGCCATGGAGCACTTTAAATACCATCAGTACCACCTTGAATCGAATCCGGTAGGCCACAGGAAGCCAGTGCAGCCTGCGGAGAAGTGGTGTTACGTGTGCGCCTCGAGGGGTGCCCACGATCACCCGCGCGGCTGCATTCTGAACTAACTGCAACCTCCGGAGACTCTTCAAGGGGAGCCCCATGTAGAGAGCGTTGCAATAATCCAAGCGGGAGATAACGAGGGTGGAAGTGACTGTGCGAAGTGCGCCCAGATCCAGAAAGGGCCGCAACTGGTAAATCAGACGAATCTGATGAAAAGCCCCCCTGGCGACGGCTGCAATATGTTCTTCCAAAGACAGCCGTACATCCAGGAGGACACCCAAGTTGCGCGCCCTTTCCACGGGGGTCAAAACCTCTCCCCCCACGGCCAGCGAAGGAATAAGCTGGCTGTATCTGGGCGCAGGAAACCACAGCCACTCGGTTTTGGCCGGGTTGAGACGAAGCCTGTTACGACCCATCCAACCCCGCACGGCCTCCAGGCACCAGGTCATCACTTCGACGGCTTCGTTGGGGTGGTCAACGAAGGTATCATGGGAAGTGGACATATTGGCCTGTATATATCAGATTAATTCCATTAGTTTGCATAAAATAACCGGGTTAGAAGAAATGAGATACTCCTGGCCACTTCAGTCTTGGGCACCAATTAATGGGATGATTTTCACATCAAGATCCAGTTTTCCAAAAGTTATTTGGTTTAGGCTTTAACTTGGCATCTGAATTAAGAAACAGTCCCAACCTGTCCTCTTACAGATTTCTGAACAAAAAGGCTTTGTCTTTCTCCATGGTTCCCTGAAGGTTACTGCATGTCAGTACAGCTGGTTGCTAGGTGATGGTTATCTGGAGCTGTTCCTTTGGACATTGTGTCTCATGGTTAAAAAGAAGACTTTTTCCTCCCACAACTGTACTTACAAAAGTGAAATTCCTGCACTTGACACCCTTGAAATGATGACATTTGCACACATCTCATCTCCAAAATCAATTTTTGCAGCATTTTAACTCCCTTTGGACTTATCAGGCATGGTATGTTCCCAAAAAAAGTTTCTTTCTAAATCAGAAGAATCCTGGAAATCAATATTATATGGGATGGGCCTATCATCCAATATGATAATTCAAAATAGAATAGAATACTTTATTGGCCAAGTGTGATTGGACACACAAGGAATTTGTCTTGATATAAAGACTCTCAGTATACATAAAGAAAAGATACGTTCGTTAAGAATCAAGAATCATAACATACAACACTTAATGATAGTCATATGGTACAATCAACAATCAAATCATACTAGGAAACAATATAAATTGTAAGGATACAAGGGACAAAGTTACAGTTCTATAATCACAAATGGGAGGGGATGGGTGATAAGGAATAATAATAATGAATAATTATAATTAATTATATAATCATACATTATATAATTATAATTATTATATTGATTATATAATCATTATTAATAATAATAATAAATAATAGCTCTGATATCTTGGGAAGTTCTGGACAAGGCCCAGTTCATTTATCTGAGAAGAAGGATGTTCTTTCTATTTATTTTTCCTCGTCTTTTCCATTTTGGCATTCCCCAGATGAACTGGTACCCATAATTCTTGAATTCTCAGCCAACATCCATGGGGAGGCTCAGCATATGTATGGTGGGGAGATGAAGATGGGAGGGCATATGGTTGGTGGTGAGTGTTAGAGGAAGCTTTTTTTCAATTATTAGCCTATTTGATGCAATTTTATTCTAGTACCAAGTGAATCCTAAAATTAAGGCTATAAAAGGGTTGAACTTTAAGCAACAGGTGGATACTGATCTATCCAGATGTCCAAATCTCATCTTTATAACATGTAATAGCTTGTTAGTTTGATAAAGGTTAGAGCCGCTAATGGCAGGCAGTCAAATTCTCTTGTTTCTTTGTTTCCCTATCTGCTGTTATTCAGTTTGATGAAAGAGAATTTGATTAAGAAAATTTTCACAGGAGAACTTTAGAGAAATTCTCCTAGGGAGGAATCAATCAATCAATCAGTCAATCAGAATAGAACTGGAAAGGACCTTGGAACCGTGATAGTATTCAAAAAATTTTTACTACTATTTCTGTGGGCATGGCTTGGTGGGCTTGGTGTGGCTTGGTGTGGCTTGGTGGGTCTGGTGTGGCTTGGTGGGTCTGGTGTGGCTTGGTGGGCGTGGCTTAGTGGCATGGCAGGGGAAGGATACTGTAAAATCTCCATTCCCTCCCCACCCCACTAACCTGCTTTCCAGCTCCATTTTCCTGTGCAGGGCAACAAAAGACCCAGCCAATCAGCCAGTCGGGAGGCAGAGAATAGATGGGGGTGGGGCTAACCAGAGGTGGTATTTGCTGGTTCTCCAAACTACTCAAAATTTCCCCTACTAGAACCTGTCAGAACTGGCTGAAGACCACCTCTGCCTTGGAGGCCTTCTAGTTCAATCCCCTCCTCAATCAGGAGATCCTATACCATTTCAAACAAATGACTGTCCAGTCTTTTCTTAAAAACCTCCAGTGATGAAGAACCTACAACTTCTGGCCAATTCCACTGGCCAATTGTCCTCACCGTTAGTAAGAAATTTCTTCTTAATTCCAGGTTGTTTCTCTCCTTGGTTAGTTTCCATCCATTATTTCTTGTCTTGCCTTCTGGTGCTTTAGAAAATAAATTGACCCCCCTCAGATACTGGAGTAATGCTGTTATGTCACCCCTAGTCCTTCTTTTCTCCAGATTAGCCATACCCAATTCCTGCAACCATTCTTCATATGTTTTCATATATCACTGTACTGTTGTACTTATTTAGTTATGAGACTGCCAAGAGATATGGGTGAGAATGCTCAGTTCTTGATAGCCATTTCTTCAACGACTCAATGATTCTTGCACAAGTCAAAAAGAGGGCTGTGAAAATATTTACAAACCCCTCACATCCTGGACATAAACTGTTTCAACTCCTACCCTCAAAATGACGCTATAGAGCACTGCATACCAGAACAACTAGACACAAGGACAGTTTTTTCCTGAATGCCATCACTCTGCTAAACAAATAATTCAACACTGTCCAACTATTTACAAAGTCTGCACTACTATTACTGTTAATCTTCTCATCACTCCTTATCACCCATCCTCTCCCACTTGTGACTGTGTGACTGTAATTTGTATCCTTATGATTTATGTTGACTGTTTCCTAGTATGATTTGATTGCTTATTTGTATCCTATGACTATTATTAAGTGTTGTACCTTATGATTCTTGGCGAAGGTACCTTTTCTTTTTATGTACAATTAGAGTATATGCACCAAGACATATTCCTTGTGTATCTAAGAACACATGGCCAATAAAGAATTCATTCATTCATTCAACAATCTACATTTTCCTTGGCTTCTGAGTCTTCTGTTGAATTTCATGGATAAATGCTATGGTGCAATATAGTCAATGGATTTCATCCTATTGGTAATGGTACTTCTATAACCGTTAAGAGGAAATGTGTCAACTCTGAAGCTGGCCTGACCAAGGCCATCTTGGAGGCTTCAGCATTGCCACAATGGTGCTGAGGGATAGGGAGGAGGGAATAGAGATAGCTGGGGTTTTGTAGTCAAAACAAAATAGCTTCCCCTGAGAACCAAGGACATTCCCACAGGTGACTGAAAAAGGAGGAGTTTCCAAGCAACCGGACAGCACCTTGATGGGACCATGTGACTTATTTGAGAAAGGGAGAATAAGTTTTACTTTTAATTAGGTGAAAACTGTGGGGACCTTTAGAGTTGGTTTTCACCAATCAGTGCCAATATGATATGTCCAATAAATCTGTTCTTTAAGGAATCTACTTGCCTAGGAGTTCTGATTGCTATAGGCATATTACTTGGAACCTTGACAAAATGCTGCTCTTAAAAAACTTGCAGAAAATCTCCATCCACCAAGAAAAATTTGTAGACATTATTATATATTTGGGCTTAAAATCTCAGCCATTTTGATCCTGTTTTAACTTATAAGGGGACAGTTGTTGAACATGTTTTGGGGGATTTTTAAAAACACACCAGTGATATGACAAAGCCCAAGGGCCTAGTCTAGCCTTAGAATATAATAACTCAGACTTTATGTAATGCTTTTAGCATTACACATCTAAGCAAAAGGATATTGAACAAAAGGATAATGAAGGTGACACATAAAGCACATTTATCATTTCAGATCACTTATGGGATGAAATAAATCCTTGTTTACCCAAGAAGCTTGTTTTTAAAACATAGAAACATTGCTCTCGATCTCAAAAAGTTTAATTGTGGCTTCTTTTTGTGCCTTAAATGTTTGAGGCTCCTGTGTTGAAGACCTGAAAATCTAAATTTCTTATGCACAGAGGCGTACAGAAAGAGAAAAACAAAATACTCTTGAACAGAGACAGCTTTATTGTCTTAAACCTTTTGTTATTTTTTTAAAAAAAGTTATGACCACACTTTTGGTAAGAAACATTTTCTGTTTTTTTTTTTTTTTAATTCCATAAACTATTTTGGGGCTGGTTCTTTCTTTCTTTCAAAAGTCAAAAGGTAGCTTTTAAAAAACCACTCAGATCTAAATTGCAAGGGCCAAAATATGATGAAATTAATAAAATATAAAGCGGGAAGAAATACAAGCTGTGTGGGAGGCCATCCAACCATTTTATTATTCCCTTCTATCATCACTACCTTGTAACCTTGTTTTTCTCAGAAAATTGACATTTCAGATTTCCTTTGCAGAGTGGTTCAGTGTGACATAAGGTGGCATGACACCACTGAGCCATTTTGCTGAAAATAACGCTCCAAATGACATTCGGTTGGGAACACTCTTGGGAGCAAGTTAATTAACTAACTTCAAATCAGGATATTACATAGAACGTAATACAATAAACTCCCAGGATCAGTTCTATGTGTGGTCATCATGTATATTTCCTGTTAAAAGCAGAAAAAAGGAAATGCAAACCATATTATTATTTGGAGCAGGTATTAGACATCCCTGCTTTTGCCCTGAACGATGGACTCATTTAATCAATACCAAATAACACAGATCAAGCCGACATTTTTTTTTTAATTGGGATAGACATTTGTTCAACATCAGAGTTCCCAGTTTCTTTCCAGCTTCAGTTCAAGATGCTGGTCATTTTTTTTTTTTTTAAAAAGATGAAATGCTAGTTATGTCCTTAGAATAAATTTGGTGCACCCAAGGCACCTATTGCTAGAGCTGATATCTTTGTTTTCTTTTTGCCATTGTCCTTCTATTTGCAGGTCTTTGTATTATCTGATTTTCTCCAGTTGTTTCTGATTTGCTCTGCTGACTCCAGATACTACAACATCCAATATCTAGACCCTTTTTGTCTTTTATATCAACAATGGTTAAGTCTAGGGAGTAATGTATCGGGTACTTATTTGTCTGAATTCTAAGGCTCCGGAGCACTGCGCTTCTTCATTTTCTATTATTTTGTCTATTTGCGCCCCCCATCAATTCTTGCTTGTAATCAAATGGTATTTCTTTCAGAGATGGTATTCAGCAGGTTCTGACCAGTTCTGGAGAACCGGTAGCGGAAATTTTGAGTAGTTTGGAGAGCCGGCAAATACCACCTCTGACTGGAGATTTTACAGTATCCTTCCCCTGCCACACCCATCAAGCCACACCCACAGAACTGGTAGTAAAAAAATTTGAATCCCACCACTGTTGCAGATGTTGCACTGCACCATTGTTGCTACTTTGTTAGGCTGCCCTTTATAGTCAGTATGTGTGATCTTACAGCATTTTATGTACTTTCTGCAATCAAGCTCCAAACTTGATTGCAGAAAGTACGACTTCAGCAACATAGTGGTCAATGCCTGGAATGCACTACCTGACTCTGTTGTTACATCCTCTAATTACCCCCCACTCCTTTAACTTCAAACTATGCACTATTGACCTCACTATCCATTCCTAAGAGCTCTGTAAGGGACATGCATAACGGCACCATCATGCCTACCGTCCCTGTCCTACTGTCCCCATTTATTCGTACCTATTTCCTGTATTCTTACTCATGTTTATACTTATACTTTTTAAAAAAATTTTGCATTTATATGCCGCCCTTCTCCGGAGACTCAGGGCGGCTTACAATCTATGGAGCACCATGCTAAGTGCTTGGCAATAGCCTTCATTCCATTGTATATGCCTGCTTATTACTAGGGCTTTTGGCCCCACCAAGCGGCATTTTTACAAAGTCAGTTATTGCCCCCAACAATCTTGGGTCCTCACTTTACCTACCCCGAGAGGATGGATGGCTGAGTCAACCTTGAGCCTGGTGGGATTCGAGCCTGCACTAATTGCAGGCAGCTTGCACTAAGTGCTAGATGAATAACAGCCTGCACCACCAAGGCCCTTGTTATCTTGTAAGCGATTGACAAATCAAATAAATAAAAATAAATAAAATAAATTGATGAAGTGATCCTCTGTTTCTTCAGCTTCTTTGCAAAGAGAGCATTTATACTGTCTGTTGCTGTTTTCTCAATTCTGACTGAGTATGCCTTGGAATTAGCCCCTCTGTCTCTTCAACTTTCCTGCTCTTAGCCATTTCCTGTTCTTGTTCTTATCTAGTTTATTGGTGAACTGGGCATGTAATACTTTGCTTGGCCACATCTCTTTTCTGTTCTTCATATGGTCTTTCTCATAGGCCAGTTTGGTCTCTCCAGTACCCAATAAGCCTTCATGGTGTACTAGTTTCAATGCCTCTTCTTCACCATCTTTCGGATATTACTCTAATGCCCCTTTCCCCCCCTTCCACTGACTGGTGTTCTTGTGATATTCCACTCACCTTGATCAATCAAATCATTATTATGATCGTAGACCAGCAGAGGAAGGTCTCCATTATCCTCCCTCACCAAATAATTCTGGTGACTAATTCTGTCAGAAATCTCAACCATACTCAAGAGTTCCCGAGGGAAGAGAATGGCATTGAAATGGGTGACATTGAGATGCTCTTTGACATTTGATCAAGGCTCCTGCTATTCACGGAACAAGGAAGCTCCATTATTTTGATCCAGCTCACTGATCCATTGAGCTCTTGATGACTGGAAGCAGCTTAGAGGACAGAGAAATCTTTCCAGCTCTGTTTGGAGATTGGCCACTTGGCAGCTCTGAAGGCACCCCTTCTTGCCCTTTCAGTCCACTGTCAGCTTGCCTCCAACTCTAGCAAGGGTCAGGAAATTTCAGCTCCTAGGGTCCCTTAAATGAGGTGTGAGCCCCTAGATGGGATGCATGTATGAGCCACAAATCTGAGTCACAGGTTTACTGGCTGAGCTTAATGTAGAAGTCAAGCCATTTAGGCCTTTTACGCCCCCAAGGACACCCACATAACACCACTTCTCCGCAGACTGCACTGGCTTCCTGTGGCCTTCCGGATTCGATTCAAGGTGGTACTATTAGTATTTAAAGTGCTCCATGGCTCGGGACCTGGCTACTTACGGGACCGCCTTCTGCCACAAACAACCTCCCGCCGCCCAGTACGCTCCCACAGGGTCGCCCTGCTTGGGATACCGCCACCTGATCGTTGTCGGCTGGCGACCCCAAGATTACGTGCTTTCTCTGTGGGAGCCCCCTCCCTTTGGAACTATCTCCCCCCGGAGATACGAGACACATCGGACATCCTAACCTCCCGGCGTGCAGTCAAGACCTTACTTTTTAAGCAGGCCGGCCTAGCCAATTAAAGGTTTTCTGAGATTTTTAAATTTTAGATTCAAATAAGACTTTTAATTCTATTTGATGGGACTCAATCATTTACTTACTTACTCATTTTACTCATTTATCCTATTTTCATCTATCTATATTCAATTCTGAGTTAATTACTGTTACTGTTGACTGTATCTTTATATGTTTAGACTGTACACCGCCCCGAGTCCCTTTTGGGAGAGGGAGCGGTATAAAAATACGATAAATAAATAAATAAATAAATAAATTTAATGGTTTATGTGATATGTAAATCCAGGACTTAATTCTAGCATCTCAAGTCAATATCAATTGGAGATGCCAATTCATATCATGCTTTGTCTCCTCCATTCATAATCAAATCTTATAATCCTTGTCTTATGTCTAATGTCCCCATTTCTGTCCCTCTCATCCCCTTCCTTTTCATCTTAAATTCTCTGAATCTTCTGGCCCAAGAAGCTAAATAAAACTGAGATAAACCATCCCCTTCTCCATATAATCCAAACCTTAACACAAGAAATAGAGGAACAGTTTGGCAAATTATTTACACTAAATAAAGTTTTTTTTTAAAAAATATTATTTTAGAAGTTTATTCTAACTTATCAGATTGTAACTTAGCTATATAAAATAGCTTCTCCCTAAAGGCATTAACTGGGTTTTATCCAGATCGTTTAATACAGTTTATTCTAGACAACATAATAAAAAGCAAAGATGTCACCCTGTCAACAAAAGTGTGTTCCCAGTTGCAATGTATGGCTGTGAACGTTGGACCATAAGAAAGGCTGAGCACCAAAGAATTGAGGCCTTTGAACTATGGTGCTGGAGGAGAAAACTCCTGCGAGTCCCTTGGGCTGCAAGGCCATCCAACCGGTCAGTCCTAGAGGAGATCAACCCTGACTGCTCTTTAGAAGGCCAGATCCTGAAGACGAAACTCAAATACTTTGGCCACCTAATGAGAAGGAAGGACTCACTGGAGAAGAGCCTAATGCTGGGAACGATTGAGGGCAATAGAAGAAGGGGACGACAGAGAATGAGGTGGCTGGATGGAGTCACTGAAGCAGTTGTGTCAGCTTACATGGACTCCAGAAGATGGTAGAGGACAGGAAGGCCTGGAGGAACGTTGTCCATGGGGTCATAATGGGTCAGACATGACTTTGCAACTAACAACAACAATTTTTGATTTTGACTTAAGAAAACTGCACTACTCGAAAACCAGATGACTGACTGTGGGATTGTTAGTGTTTGGCAGATAAACCTGTTTATTTTCTGGCTTTGCAAGTATCTAAGATGACCCTTAAAATGATAGCCCAACTGAAGCTCTGAAAAAATTGAAGGTGGCCTGTTTTTCCTTTGGTGGGAACTTTCTCACCTTCTTATTTCCTGGGCTTGAGACATTTTTCCCCTATTGGTAGATGCACAGGTTCTTAAATACAATTTTTAAATACTGCTGAGGGAGACGGCAGTGATATTTCTTTAGCTTCTCTTGTCCTAGCCACTCAGTAGGGCTATAGTGCTTTGGTGTGCCTTTGAGGTGACTTACTGCCAGGACAAATCTCTGCAGTTTTCTTGGCAAGATTTTCAGAAACAATTTGCCTCTGCCTCCTTCTCAGGATGGAGAGAGAGGGATTTGCTCAAGGTCATCCAGTTGGCTTCGTGCCTAAGGCAGGATTAAAATTTTTATTATTCTGGTTTCTGGCCTGGTTCTTTTAACCACTACTCCAATTTACTTCTTGGGGCTGAAACGTTGGATGTTTCTGCAGACCCTTTGCAGGTCATCTGGATTTTTGCAGGAAAGATATGGTACCAAACATCCATCCAGTTGTTGGGATAAATCACCAAAGGAAGCAAGTTGCTAATTAAATCTCCTACTTTGAGGTCAATTTTAATGAAGATGATTGCTAGTCAGTTTTAAACTACTTTTGGTTTGAGATTGAAAACCATAGTGTTGCAGGAGTGATAAGCTATCTGATAACAGATAATCAGAGTTGGAAGGGACTTGTAGGTAATCTAGTCCAGTGGTCGCTAACTGGTGGGCCGGGGACCACCGGTGGTCCACGAGAAAATTTTGGTGGCCCACAGAGAAATATCCCCCCCACAAAGCACCCCCCCACAAAGCAATTAATCCAGGCTCTGCGGGAACAGAAGGCTACGCTGCCCACATGGCCCACCCACCCGCTGGTCCCCACCCTTTGGCTGAGCACCAACCTTACCTTGAGTATAGCCATGTGAGCTGGAACTGGAAGGTAAGACCAATGGCAGGAGAGGGAAATCCGCCCCAGGGTGGCTTGCTGACGTTGGTGGGAAAGTTGGTCCCATATTCCAGAGCTGCAGTAGTCACAGATCTGGCCCTTTGGTCATCCCAGAGAAGCTGCTTCTCCACCTGGGTGCACCAGCCTGCCACGGACTGGAGGAGCTGCTCCAGGATGACCAAAGGCCCAGTCTTGTGACTACTGCAGCTCTGGACTTTCCCACCAATGTCTGCAAGCTACTGTCAGTCAAAATTCATATTAGTGGTCCGCGGGATTTAAAATTATGAGTTTGGTGGTCCCTGAGATCCAAAACATTGGCAACCCCTGATCTAGCCCAACCCCCTGCCCAAGCAGGAAAGCCTACACCATTTCTGAAAGATGGCAGTCCAATCTCTTCTTGAAAGTCTCAAGTGATGACGTTCCCACAACTTCCGAGGGCAAGCTGTTCCATTGGTTGATTGTTCTCACTGTCAGAAAGTTTCTCCTTATTTCCAGATTGAATCTCTCCTTGTTCAGTTTCCATCCATTGTTCCTTGTCTGGCCTACAGGTGCCTTGGAAAATAGCTTGACCCCTTCCTCTCTGTGGCAGCCCCTCAAATATTGGAAGACTGCTATCATGTCTCCCCTGGTCCTTCTCTTCACTAGACTAGATATTGTATAGACTGAATCTAGATATTATAATTTCTAAATCCTAGCCAATGTCTCAGCATGTTATGGGATTCCATCCAATTGTGGTTTAGTTCAGTAAGCCATGGTTTGCTTCACTATGGCCTCATCCATGGAGCACACTCAACGCCAATAGTTTGGGCTGTGAATGATGAGTGAATTTGGCCATGGTCTTAGCTTTCCTCACAATGATGCTTTAATATTCAATTCATTCTTTGGCTAATATGCTATGATTTTTTTCTACTTGTCCTCCCTGTTCCTTGGACAAATGGTAGGCAAGATATTGGCTTATTTTTTAAAACAATACACAGCTATTAGATTACCTTTGTTCCTTACTCTCAGCACAGTTGGTTCCAGTAGATATCATATTACATCTTAAGAGGGATGCGTGCTTGTGATTTGTCACTTGCCCCCATTATGGATTTTTTTAATTTATAGAGGAAAAACGTAACATGATTTCCATGCTGGAAAGAAAGAATTCCAGAAAGTACAGAGTGGGAACATTTAAGTAAAATTACATTCTGAATGACCATAACAATAATGATGAGTTTTTAAATTAAGATTTTGTATCAGCATCAGTCACACTGCTCAGTAATATGGATATTATCACAGGCTTCTGTTTCCATGGTGTAAAAAATTAGCAATGAAGAATGCAAACCATACGCATACTGGTTTGGCAAAACTTGAATAAAATTAATTGCATGAAGAATTGGCATTCCTGTGGCGTTCTGACAATTTCTAAAAATGATTGGGTATTATAATATGGTCTTTGATCTTATTTTAAGGACTCAATGAATGTGTGGTGCTTCCGGCTATTTTTATATGTGTATGCACAAATGAGAATGAGCATCACTCTGGAATAATACATAAATCATTTTCCTGTCCTAAAATTATCATTTCTGGAAAGTTGCCAGATTAATACATTCCATTGGGAAAAATGTGGAATATTCTCTTAGTAAGCTGCTGAATTTAGCTCAAGACTACAATAAACATACCAGTAAGTATCAACTTAGAAAATTGTAGCATGGCAGGAGTAAGATTAACACAGAACATTCCTCCCTTTGAATTGGCAGTGTGAGTTTTCCCCCATCTCTTTTTATTCACATTTAGTCTTGTGAGTCCCCTATTGAAGTTTGAAAAAGAACGATCCAGGGGCAAATTTACCTACTCAAGGATAAGATCCTCTTCTACCACTTGAAAGAATGTAGACCAGTGGCTCACAACAGACCCTCTTTAAATCACTTTTGTGGCCAAGGAACCCCAAGAATTAACTCAAGATTTAAATCATAACATTCCTTCAAGTCTTCACGGACCTCCTGTGGCAACATCACGGCCCAGCAGGGGTCCACGGACAACAGATTAAGAACCACGGATGTAGTAGATGTGTCTAACATGCACGAGTAGGCAACTTGGTGTCTTTCAGAAGTTTTGAACCACAACTCCTATACGTAGTGGCTGTTGTGTATTAACTGAAGTTTCCACTCAGGTCCGTGCTTTGAGCGGGAAAGCACGGACCTCTCCCATTGGTTGATGCCGTTTGACAGCCGGCTATAAAAGGCAGCTGTCAAACGGCATCAGCTGTTGCCGCTCCAGCTGGCTGCCGTGTTAGAGCGGCAGTAGCGGTAACTCTTTATTTTTTAAAATAAAGTTAGAGCTGAACCTTTGCCTCGGTGTCTGCCTGAGTGATTACCGCCGCTCTACAACAGTGGCAATGAGGAGGACCATTGCTGTTGTGACGAGTTAGTGACAGATTTTGATTTTTCCTCCATATTAAGAAAAGTCTAGAAGTTTAGAGCTCATTCTGAGCTACCTTGCTTGTTTTTCACTTTGCTTGCTGAACAAAGGAGGAGGGGAAGGAATCTTAATGTAGTTTCAAAGGTTTTTCCCCACTGTGAGGTCTCAGACTTTTAATTCCCATCCCAGAATCATATGCCAACCATTCAAGATCAGATGTTGCAGTCTCCTGACCGTAACAGGATCATGAAGTTGTGGTGCCAGGTTTTGATACAAATTGTGGGATTGTTGTTATTAGTAGAGGAGCTTCTGCACAAAATCTAGCATTAGGTACCGGCCACCCATGGGGTATCTCTGTTGTTGTTATTAAGGAATTCCTGGCAGCTTATAAGAGATTTGGGTGACATCTTGCTTGGTATGTATGGTTGTTAATGTTATGCTTTAACCAGAGGTGGTATTCATTTTTTTTTACTGCTGGTTCTGTGGGTGTGGCTTGGTGGGCATGGCAGGGGAAGGATACTATAAAATCCCCATTCCCTCCCCATCCCGGCACCATTCTCCTGTGCCCCTTTCTCCTGTGCAAGGCAACAAAAGAAGACCCAGTTGATCAGCTGAGACTCGGGAGCCAGAGAATAGATGAGGGTGGGGCCAGTCAGAGGTGGTATTTGCCTGTTCTCTGAACTACTCAAAATTTCCACTCCAAAATCTGTCAGAACGGGCTGAATACCACTTCTGGCTTTAACTCCATTTGCTTGAGCTAATAGCACAGCTTAAAATCCATTTATTTAATGGTATGCTTGTTATTGTCTCTGGATCCAAAAGAACCAATTACCCAAGTACCTGATCACTATACTGACATCTGGCAAAGGACAAACTCTCTTATCTTTGATCACGCTGGCCAAGGCTGATAGCAATGAAAGCCTCAACCTTCAGAAGGATGACAAGCTGCCTTACCCTGTTCACAGCTGGACTTTTCTATCTTTCAAACCCAGGAACAGTGGAAGAAATGCGGTTAAGGCAAAGCTTGCCCTTGCACCCTCACAATTGCCTTGATATGTAGAAGGAATGCAGTATTGCAAGAAAATACTGGAGTTAGATCCTGATGGGGCTGAAGGTCCGAGATCAGTAAAATGAGGACCCAGATTGTTGGGGGCAATATGTAAATAATGCTTACATTGTAAAATGCCCAGAGAATACTGTAAAGCACTATGGAGCAGTACATACTGTAAATCTAATTACTACTGCTAATGCTATTGCTACCTAGCACAGAGGTGTCAAACTGGATTTCTTTGAGGGCCAAATCAGCATTGTAGTTCTCCGCGCACCAGCTGGGGGTGGTAGATGGGATGAAGGCCTCCTGCAGCACTCTGCCGACCAAAATGGGGCATTGGGGGGGGGGCTCACACGGCACCTTGTTTTGGCTGCCAGAGGCACCATGGGCTGATCCTTTGCTATTTCCAGGCTGGCTCTATGGGCCAAATTTAAGCACCCCATGGGATGGATCCAGCCTGTGGGCCTTGACATCCCTGAGCTAGCACAAGAAGTGGGATGAGTTGGGATCATATAATGGAACAAGGGAGTGTTGCTGTTTTGTCTGTACCATTCTCCTGATTTAAGAAAGTACTGTCTTATCTCTGAAGATATTTATCCATGTAGTATGGCTGTGTTACTATCCTTCTCATCTTTTGTACCACCTTCTCCTATTGGTATCTTATGATTAGATTACTTTGTTGCTTGTCTTTACACTGAGAGCTTATGCACCAGAGACAAATTCCTTGTGTATCCAATCACATTTGTTTAATAAAGAACTATTCTATTCTATTCTATTCTATTCTATTCTATTCTATTCTATTCTATTCTATTCTATTCTATTCTATTCTATTCTATTCTATTCTATTCTACTCTACTCTACTCTACTCTACTCTACTCTTCTGATTTCCTATACTTGCTACTCAAAAATGAAAGAAAGTCTGAAACTTTTGCTCCCGCCCTTGTTGCCATTGGAATTGCCAAATGCCTACTAAAATTGCTAGTGCCAGTGCACGTTCCCCATTGGAAATAGTAAATGTGAATGAATTCACAGGACTTGAGTTAGGAAGGCTATCATTTTGTTTTCATGTTATATTTTAGCAAACAAGGAAGTCTTTTAAGCACTGAGCAGCTTGAAGTACCTTTTGTTTCTAGCCGCCAATGTCAAGGTGACATTGAAAACATAGCAGTGAGGTTTTATGCATTTATTTCTTATTTGTCAATCATTCATTAGCGGTCCATCTCGCCAGAAGAGATGCCACCAGCGTTACAGTAACATTATATAATTCTAAGTAAATTGTTAAACTTAACTGATGCTCTCTGGGTTGGATAACAGGTTGAACGTGGATAAATCAACTGAAAGGAAAGTTGGCTGGATATAGACAGAAAGTTTGCTTCAAGGGCTGCTATTCAGTGGGAAATTTTGGGAAGGAATGAAGTTCCCTAATCAATTTTATTTTGTATTTTAGGAAATCATTGTTGCTATTGAAGAGACGATTCAGAGACTCAATGAAATTTGGCTTTGTTTCTTTCTCCTCTCCTCACTAATCCTCCTGACCACTGAAAAGCTGTTCCACAGAAATGGGGAACTGCTGGAAGAATGGAGAGAGGATGGTGTGATGGAAGTTTAAGAAACCAAATCTGAGGTATGTTCTTCAGAATGAAGGACTTCTTTGCATATGAAAGGTACAATTTAAGAATGTACAAGAGTTCCCTCCTAATAGGAACAATGAAGAAAAGTACTTGAGGAAAAGCCTGTTGCTTAGTAGTGAAACATGTTTTGCATGCTAAAGATCTCAAATTCAAGCTTGGGATTTTTTTATTTTTTGGTCAAGTCTATAAGAACTTCTTTCCAGAAAGGCTTCCTTCTGAGTCTTCCTCTTCTCTAAGAATCAACTTATAGAGGAACCAGGCCTTTCTTATGTTTACTCTGATTCTGTGGAATCCATAGCTACCAACATTTCCAGTTGTCAGATGTAAGGTGAAGACTTGGCTCTTTTTAGCTTTTCCTGCTTAGAATTTCATTGACCTTCTAGCAAGGTCTTATACTTCTGACTGATGTATTGAATCGATGCATTGTGTGTTGGTGTGCATATTTCAATCTAGCCTTGAGCGTATTTCAAGGTGAAAAGCAAGATAAAATAGAATTAAATTTACAGTTACATATTGTGACTGCTCCAAGACTTCTTCCCCATTTAATTAATGCAAAAGTTTAGCAGAATTTCTGTGGGAAAGCATTTTTTTTAATTTATTTTTTACTGAATTGTAAGCAGCCAGATAAACCTATTGTAGGAAGGGAGGAGCTTCTTTCTGAGAAATTCTAAGAAATTTATTCTTATCCTTTCTGCTGCTTGTCCTAGAAGCTAGGGGGGGTCAAGTATTTGAGTGGGGTTCTCTTTCAAGAAGCAACTGGACTTCCTGGTTTTTCTTTGAAGACATTTCGCTTCTCCTCCAAGAAGCTTCTTCAGTTCTGACTGGATGGTCGATATCCTTCCTTCCATTCCTCACTACCCAGTCAGAGCTGAAGAAACTTCTTGGATGAGAAGTGAAACATCTTCAAAGAAAAACCAGGAAATCCAGTTGCCTTTTGTAAAAGCACCTTTGGGACAACTGTGACTTGGATGAGAATCTCCATAGATATTTGAGTGGGGAACTTATTATCCTCTCTTTGAAGCTTATTGTTATGAGTGAAATTTGGTTATTATACTTGAGATTATAAAGAACCAAACTGTAGCCATTTTGTGTTCGCAGTTTGAATTTTAAAGCTCAGAACAGTTATGAAATGTGTTTTCTGCTAGGAATAATACAATGTTGTATTACTATTTATTTGACATAAGTTAGAGGACATTTGTACTGGGGCGCTCTGACATTATAAATGTCACATTAAGGAACATTAATGTTTTCTTATAATTTTCTGGAATTTGAAAAACAGGAAATCTGAAAATGTTGGAAGTTTTCCGTGGAAAGTTATATAACATCCATATATGGAAACAGGAAATGTTATGTAACCATGTGATTTGATAAACCTATATAGGTTGTATTCATCAAATGGAGGGGTCTCCTTCTTCTTAGAAAATGTTTTTTTTCTGGAGTAGACAAGAGTCCATACTGCAGTATTTTCCCTAATAAAGCATCCTATAGATCGGATTATCAAAAGTCTGTTGTTTCATTTTTATATGCTTATAACACTTATACACCCCAAATCTAAAATTACAAGAGAATAGAGAAAAATAGTTTCTTCAATAGCAAAGTATAGTATCTTTTAACTTCCATCTAATTTTCATTGTGATACGATAACAGATATGCAAACAAAGTTGCTGTCATTTTGGGGGAAGACAATGCCTCTGAGCTCTACAAATACAAAGAGTGATCCCATTCAAAATGTAGTTTGATATTTTAAGCTGTCCGATGAGTTGATATTTTTTATCTGATCAATTAACGTGTAATTTTAAGTGTAAAATTATAGCTAATTATAGTTCTAAATATAAAAACAATGAGTTAAAATATAATTCTGAATTTCTAACTTACTAGATCATTGACTTCAAAATCAAAGGATTAAAAATGTAGACTAGAGCTACCATATTTGGACTTTCAGTAAATGACAGGAAAGAAAAACAACCTAGATCCACTAGCAATGTTTATCCAGTGAAATATCTAGTAATGTCTCCTTTGAAAGAAAGTAGAGAAAGAGTATGAGGGTTCGTATAATAGCATATGATATTCCCCACCAATCAAGATTTTGAAAAAAAAAACGTAGCAAGCATACTAAAGTTGCCCAGATACCAAATGGAGAAATAAAACATATCACCTGTTTCAAATTTCCACATGACATTTATATATGTCATATAATTCTGTTTCATTCATTTTTAAGTGTATATTCCTGTATGTAGTAAATGCAATGTGCAACCTTAAGGCAATTGTAGGGCGCCATGTAGATGACCTTGTAGAAGGCAATCTAAACTCCATGAGGACAATCAGTACAGAAGAAGTATTCAGTAAGCCCTCCAGGAAAAGTGGAAATTATGAGAAAAAAACAGGTCTAAGACAGGTCTAAGATGGAGGAAAAGGAAAACACAGATGGAATAACTAGATTTTGCTACAATAGCCTATTTCAATGAAGATAGATCTACTCTTCTTTTGAACTCAGTTTCCTGATCTGGTTTCTGATCTTACATAGGGCTGAGAGCAATCCACAGTTTATACCACTTGGGGCATTTTCTTTCTCAATTTAACTACAGTACTAGCCAGCCTAAGGCTCATATTTATGTCATGCTTGCCACAGCAAGAAGATGCCCCACTACCGGTTTCTGAAGGACACAACCTCATGACATTATCTCCATCTTGACTTCTAAACACTGTTGAGACCACCCAGAATTGGCTTCAGTTGTTCCAGTATGGAAGCAAGGCTTTCTTTTTTCTCAATACGCCAAGCTTGCCATCCAAATAATCTGGAATGACAAACCTGGAGAGGACTTGTTCAAAGATACTGAGCCCTACTATATGATAGAATTTCCACTTTATTTTGATTCGGACAGAGATAAAATAATTGGTGGGTGATCAACACATCAGTACCCCAACTAATAGTTTTATATTAATACTAAATCAACCCCTATCAGCTGTTGGAGGTGGGCCAAACCAGGAAACTGACTCCATAAATTTGACTGCAACTGTATTTATCAATAAAAGCTACAACAACCGAATCTTGAAAGCCCAGCGGGGTTTTCCTTTCCCTGTTTTGTATCCAAGGGAGTTAGGGCAGCATGAGACTGAGTTTCTTCCCAGTCATTTCTTTTTCTTGGGCTTAAAGCAAATATACATGTTCTCCATATAGTTTCTCCCAAGTAACTTCTGTGATTCTTTACACTGCCTTTTTGAGATAGGATGCTTTTGAGACATACCAGGAAGTATGTCTCTTGATCTCTTGGCAGATCATGATATTTCAGATTTAAATAGATTGACAGATCTTCAATGGGGCTTTCTTGTGGGTGGATTAGAAAACACCAACATATAGATTATAAGCCAGAAATATTCTTTAGTGCAATAGCTGTGAAAAATACATATTTTTACCATGTCATTATTGATTTCATCTTCTATCCTTCCAGAAGACAGAAACCATGTGACAAACAATCAATTCAACAATCAATCAGCACTGATCTATAGACCCTTTCAGGGAGAGAGAGAGGAAAGGAGAAGGAGAAAATGAGAAGAAGGAGAAGGAGAAAGAGGAGGACAAGAAGGAGGAGGAGGAGGAGAAGGAGGAGAAGAAGAAGAAGAAGAAGAAGAAGAGGAGGAAGAGGAAGAAGAAGATGGAGAAGGAGAAAGAGAAGGAGAAGAAATAATAATAATACTATTCCAAGTGGCTGACTGATGGAGTACAAGAGGACCATGAGATGAAGATGTAAAAAATACCAGGAATCCCTCTGTCATTTAGAAGGTGGGCTGGTTGTTGTTGTTGTTTTTAACCTTAAGTATGTGATTTTGGGGGTGAAGGAAAAGGGACAACATGGAACTGCAGCATTGCCTACTCTTCTTGATAGTATGAAGTAGTTGTCGGATCAACATGTTGACTTATTTTCCTCCCAACAAGTTAAGGATGGGAAGAAGGTACGTTGACGCAGCCATGTGGATGAGCCTGTGTTGTCCATGTAGTTTCCCCATATCCTGGAGGGAGTGGATTCTAACTCTTACACCTGTAGAATTATCCAACCTTCATCAAATGATAGAACTGGTGAAGCAAGAAGAATGATCCCCATCCACCTTCCTTATTTTTAATGATGAGGCCATATAGGTTGCTTGGATAGAGCTTCTCAGTTTCTCCATCTCATTCCTTTGTTCACAGTACTGATTTGGGCACACTTGGTCTCTTCTGCAGCCCCATATTGAAAGGCTATTGTCATTTGTAGGGCTTAGCATCTTGCTGCCCCTAGTTTTACTTGCCAGCATCCAATATTTTTCTTGCCAGCATCCTGCATTCAGGGCTATCCAAAGCCCCTATGCTTCAAGAAGCCAGCAATGAATGCTTTTCTCCTCCTGCAATTAAAAACCTAAAGAAAAGGACAAAACTTAGCCCTCTGTTGGTTCCCCTTGGCTGGCAGTGGCTGCTGGAACAGGCCTCTTCACAGCCTAATAAGTCTGGGCAGCTGCCCAGGTTGCCCAGCTGCTGCTGCTGGCCTTACCTGTTGCTAAGCCACGGAAATAATATTTGCATTGTGTTAAATACTCAACTAGGGAGAGCCAAACTCTCCTACACTAGCTGAAAATTAATTATGAATGAACCTACCTTGCCATCTCAGTTATGGCGGGGAGACATTATTTTCAGGGTCAACTTTTGCCTTGAAGAAGAGGAATAGATAAAAGCAAGAGGAATGGAGGAGTCTAGTTTTTAATTAGGGCATCTTTCCCATTTCTCTGGCAGAAAACATATGGCTGAACTGTCTAAGTGGCCTGCCTAATATGCTCGCCCCTGGGAACATTGGACATTACCATTAACCCCCTCCTTTGAATGGAAAGAGGCCTTTCCTTATAAATCTTTCCTCTGTTCTGCTGGCATCATATATTGTGTTCTGCCTGCTTGCATTAATTCTGCCTCTCTACCTTTTTCTCCAAACCACTTTGATAAAAGGATACAGTAAATCAAGAAGAAGCAAAAAGAATATGAAATAAATATCTCAGAGGAAATTGCAATGGAAAAGGTATGACTGAAAAACTAGAAATAGTTTGATTCATCCCCAGGAATTCTGGACAATCTTTTTCAGACATATAAGCAAAATCTCGTGAGATTCTGTCAATCTCCTCCCTGAGATCCAGCATGATCTCAAATGAGACCTGAAGGTCTTGCATGAGATTGCTAAACTCTGATCTCATGTAGGAATGTTAACATTTTTGTGCGATTTGGGTCATGGAGCTAGATTATTTCTGAAATTCTACAGATGGCACTTTGATGCTTGAGGGACAGATATTTTTGATTTCTTACCAAATGTAGACAAGGCCATAAATCCCTATTGGATATGACCTTCCCAGAATTAGATCAAGAATCAGAAGCAGATGGAATATTAATATGGTCCTATGAGGCTTTAAAGGCTGGTGTTCGCCAGAGGGCATGAGAATACATAGAATCATGTGCTTTATATATGCCAAAATAACTAGATATAGAGATAGTTTTTTCCCTCATGCTAACACTCTGCTGAACACCTAATTCCCATAGCATTGTCTTATGTCTAAGGATATTTACTGATTAATAGTGTTGTATTACTACTATCCTTCTAATCTTTCCTCTTATCTTCTTTTACTGGTATCTTCTGATTATATTACTGTGCTGTTTGTATATACCTGAGATCTTATGTACCAGAGACAAATTCCTTCTGTGTCCAATCACACTTGGCCAATAAAGAATATTCTATTCTATTCTATTCTATTCTATTCTATTCTATTCTATTCTATTCTATTCTATTCTATTCTATTCTATTCCATTCCATTCCATTCCATTCCATTCCATTCCATTCCATTCCATTCTATTCTATTCTATTCTATTCTATTCTATTCTATTCTATTCTATTCTATTCTATTCTAAGTTTGCCTTTGAAGAATTACTCCAATTTTAAAAGGCCTACAAATAATCCATCCAAAAGTAGCAGTCAATTGATTCTCTGATATTTTTGTACAATGCAAGTTACTCTAATTTATTTACATTTGCACTGATTATCAATCTGTTTCCGGTCCCAATTCATAGTAATATTTTGATCTTCAAATAATATAGGATCATGTCATTCCAGATCAATATTTTGGCATTTGATCCCTTTTGTAATAAAGTACACCGAGCTCAACACAAATAAAAGCATATCTAGACAAATGAGCTAGAACATGTTTGAGTACTTAGAGTAAGACAAATGTGATTAAAATGAATTTAACTCTGAGCCTGACTTTTATTTTAAGAGATCTATTTTTATTCCTTCACACTACTTTAAACAAATGTATATGATGTTAAATATATTTTTAGTAGAGGCATCCTTCTTAGAGCCTCATTATAAATTACAGTGCCAACTGCAAATAAATGGATTCAATTTTCTGCACTTTCATATAAATAGCCAGTTAGAACACTTTATTCCTGGGCATTTATCAGGGTCACTCAAATACCTTAGTTGCCCCCAAAGTAGGGTATAGTTTTCTTCCATTTCAAGGTTGGAAATATAGAAGGCATCCTGTACAATCTAAAACAGCTTTTGTGGCTTTATATACCGTAGTTAACAAAGAAACATTACGAACGAAGGCAAAAAGGTCAGCATCCCACAAAGAATATTCCAGCTCTCTGGCCCTGCCCACATCACCACAAGCAATGTTACACTTTTCTTTCCCTTGAAGTAAAATGTGATTCTTGCTAAAAGGTTGTCCACCTCTGCTTTTTGGGATGCACCACAGAGGCTGAAGCATTTCTGGGCTTTTGATGCCTTAGGCTTTTGACAGTCAAGAATTGTAAACAAGAAGGAAGACACCAGACAATGGATTAGATTAGATTAGATTAGATTAGGAGGCAAGCTGGCCAAACTAATAGGCTTTGGTTTAAAATAACTCTCTCCCTCAGATAGGAGAGAGGGAGACTGGATGAAGGGAAAGGGCAAAAGGGAGAAATTTAAAGGAGAAATCAGAACTGGAATAATTTGTAGGAAGCTTGCTTTGTTATCTGTAAGAGAGAGAGAACAGCTCTTGTTGGAAAACAGCAGAGGCTTCCATGAATCACATAAGCAAGGTATAAGATTTTGTGAAATAAAATTCACCTCACTTACTCCCTAGGACCGTTGGCAGGATTGTTGGGTGGGGAGCAAGAAGGCATTTTAAAATCCAAATAGGAGGGAAGAGGCCATACCTTAATTCCAGAACTTTTTCTTTGTATTTTGCTAGCCACTGATTCAAACTCTTGTACTTTTAGTTTTAAAAGCCTGGTGGAAAACTATCTACTTTAGAATCTGGAGGATTGTTGCAGGTCAGAATGCATCAGTCTAGACTATAGGGACAGTTTGAAGGCCATTTCCAAATGTCAGTTCTCAGGATAATGAGGGATAATTTGATTTTTTGGGACTGCAAGGTATGTTTCATTAAATGTTGCAACACTTTCCTATCTTTTAGGGGTTGAAACCACTGTCCTATACTGCATTATAAAATATGAAACATGTCTTTGCCACAGCTTCATATCAGAACATCTTGGTGCTCAGGTCAAGCCTTCAACTCAACCCAACCCTACAATTCCTAGGACAAGGCAGATGGTTATTCCAACTTTAGAGTAGTTCAGCTGGGAAATACTGTCTCTCTCTCTCTCAATTTCAACCTTGCGATGTTAGAAGAGCCAAGGATGAGAGGAGGGACAGGCCAATCAAGAAGAAAGCTGAAATGAAAATAGTGAAGAGGGAAGAATTCATAGAAACGTGGGAATGTTCAGGGTTTTATTGAACGAAATGACCCCTTTGTGATAATCTGAATACTGAATAAGGCGAATGTGATGGTTTGAGTGATTTCTCTTTCAAAGAAAACCAATTAGAGCTTCCTCTGCAACTCCTTCCAATTTTGAGAAGTGGGGAGGTGGCCAAATGAATATGATATTCCAAGCTTCAGATTGGGTAGAACCACAGATTGGGTTGGAGAAAAACAGCCGGTAACTCCTCCCTTCCAAGGACTCTTTCCATTAACAGCCACTTGACCAGATTCCAATGGAGGGAGAACTGGGACTAAGTGCCACTTGACTTTTCCTCTCCTAGAACAGCTGAAGTACTCTTAGGAGGTTCACTTGAGTTCACCTTCCTCTTTCTACCCCTCCCTTTTCCCTTCTTGTACAGTATAATTATGAATTGCAGTGTAAATGTATTAAAAATAATTTTCAGAATCATATTGGGATATGTTAGAGAAGCTTAAATTTAGCAGAGAATATTCCCTCCCCCAGATTCTCCCATTTCCTCCCATATTTATCCATAGAGAATAAGATAAAAATCTTACAGGTTTCCAGTTCATTAAAGCGCATATTACTATGTTAGTTGGGTGTCTTATTGAGAGCAAAGTAATTTTCTTAGCAGGCATTCATTAGGAATATCTCTAAGGAGATTTCAAAATGGATCTCCAATGATGTCCAATACTCCAGCAATTCTTATTGTGTCCCCTTCATTGCTTTATGAAACTTTCCTTCCAGCCCACCAGATCTGTTTCCTTCCCCTTTTGATTAAACAGAAATATTCGCTCTATCACGAGTTGACCCATTTCAGTGGATGAAATAACCCAATCCCTCCTTGCTGGCTACGAGGTGTTTTCTTACCCAACTCCAAAGGCAAAATAGAAAATCTTTACCTTTTTCCCTTGAGCTGCACCCATGACCTTAGTAGTTCACTTCTTCCCCCTGCAACAGTTTGAATTTCCCTCCAGGGTTTTGTTGCATGTGGACCAGTGAGAAAGCCAGAACGCCAGCCCTGTTTGGAGCCGTCTTATTCTGCCAGGTTTAAAAAGTCCAGGGCACTTTTCCCAGAGAGATGCCTCCGGTCTTCGGTCTTGCAGAGAGTGATGTTATGCAGCTCCTTGCACTCCCATTTACTCATCGCGTAAGAAGGGACAGAAAATAGCAGCCAGAGGTTCAACGGGACGAGCAAAGCAGTTTCCCCTTGATTGCTGATCCTGGCATGTAAAGAATTCATTTTTTGAATATACCTAACAACTGGTTTGCATGCTGCCCGGGGCTACATACAAAGGCAGCTTTCATGCTGTGGATGGCCATCTCCTTAGCAGAGCTCTCCCTCTGTGTGTGTTTTTGTGTGTGTGTGTGTGTGTGTGTGTGTGTGTGAAAGCCTCTTGAAGATTAGATTAATCAGACTTGACACAGCAAGATGTCGCTGGGAGCAGAGCTGATCAGAGAAGGAACCCAACCTGTGCCACACAGCTGGGCCTCAGCAGTGGGAGCCCTTTTTCTTGATCAAGGATTTGTGCCATCCTTCCCTCCTCCTCCTCTCCCCTCCCTCTGCCCCCAATTTGCTCCTCATTTCATTGCAGCCTTGGGGAAAAAAACAACAACAGCAAGGAAATCAAAGCCCCAAGAGCTGCTTTAAGAAGAAAGAGGAGGAGGGGATCTGGGTGGGCTCTGGCTGTCTAAGCATCCTGTATGCTCCTTCCTGACTTTCAAACTCCAACTGCCCCAGCCTTTGTCAAAGAAGGGCCCAAAGCATGGCATTGCCCAATAGAAATGTAGCAAAACATCACAGTGGAGCAAACGGCCACAAGGAGGGTCAGGGCAAGGCTTTGCTGCAGTGGTGGGATTCAAATTATTTTACTGTCGGTTCTGTGGGCGTGGCTTGGTGGGCATGGCAGGGGAAGGATACTGCAAAATCCCCATTCTCTCCCCACCCCACTAGCCTGATTTCCAGCTCCATTCTCCTGTACAGGGCCACAAAAGAGGACCCAACCAATCAGCTGGGACTCGGGAGGCAGGGAATAGATGGGGGCGGGGCCAGTCAGAGGTGGTATTTGCCAGTTCTCTGAACTACTCAAAATTTCCACTACCGGTTCTCCAGAAATGATCAGAACCCGCTGAATACCACCTCTGGTCTGTTGCATGTAGTTTGATACAAACTCATTCCTCTTATTGCTTCCTGTCTCTAAAATTTCATTTACCTGTCTGGGATACGTGATAATGATTTTTCTAGTGTGATGGATAAAAACATAAGGAGAGTATTTGTAGCCCAGGGTTGAAATAAGTTCTTGGTTGATTGTTTTCTTGCAAACATTTCATTGCCCAAACTAGGTAACGCCATCAGTGCCAGGATAAAAGCATTTTGAGTAAGCCAGATTTTAACCACAGCCATTGTCTATGGAGATTCTCAGCCATCCAGGTCATAGTTGTCCCAAAGATGCTTTTTTCTTTTTCTTTTCAAGATGCAATTGGACTTTCTGGTTTTTCTTTGAAGATATTTCAATCTTGCACTCTTCATCTTGTACTCTGAAGAAGGTTCTTGGATGAGAAGTGAAACGTCTTCAAAGAAAAGCCAGAAAGTCCAGTTGCTTATCGAAAAAAGCACCTTTGGGACAATCACAGCCATTATTACAACCATAGCTCAAATTAAGGAGGGAAGAAAAGAGGGCTCTTTTAATCCCCAAATCATTTGATCAATTCAGAGGTGGTATTCAGCAGGTTCTGACCAGTTCTGGAGAATCGGTAGCGGAAATTGTGAGTAGTTCGGAGAACCAGCCAATGCCACGTCTGACTGGAGATTTTACAGTATCCTTCCCCTGCCACTCCCACCAAGCCACGCCCATAGAACCGGTAGTAAAAAAAAAATTGAATCCCACCACTGGATCAATTCATTATTGTACCTCCCTGGCTTCAAATCCTACCTATCTCACAAACTGTAAATGGAGAGATTTGACAGAAGAAGATGTTATAGGCAGTGCTTGGTACCATGGCAACAATCCTTCCCCAAACTGTCATTTACCACCAATGGCCAATTGGTCACTGAAGAACAAGGTCACATTTGTTATTTTATTCAAACAACTTTATAAATCTCCGACACTTTGCAGAATCCAAGGCACTGGATATACTTTCAAAATGTTGGATTTCTGGGAGGACTCAACATAGGAACAAGAATGTGGAAAGACTAGATTTGCCAAAGAATGCAATGCCAGTTTTATAGCAGTTTTGAGAACATGAAATAATATTTGAGGTGAAAAAATAGTTTGTCAGCTCTTTAATCCTTTTAGAAGACAACTATCTGGCTAGAAGTCACTTTACCTGGAGACTATCTGAAATACTGTTTTAAGAAAAGGCCTTGACTTTATTGGCTCTATAGCCAACAACACAAAACCTAGATTGCACATTGTACCTTTTAATGCATTTTAATGCATTGATGGTTGGCCATTGCATCCTTCTCCTTTTGATGGTAATGCAGGAACAGAAAGCTTTTGAGAAAAATACATCCCATTCAAGCACACCAGCAGTGGAAGAGGCAAGTCCAGTGTATATTTTGCCGTAGTTGCCTTCCAAATCTTTCCATTCTCCCACAAAAAGTCAGTCAGAAACACTCAACTGAAGCAGAACCCCAGGATTATCATGATATAGGTTGAGATTGTCAAGAGACAGGTGTACCACAGAGTCCTTAACTCCCTCTGCTATTCTGGTGCGGAGTTCTGGACTTGCAACTCCAATCCTTTGAAAGGCCTGAAGGAAGTTCTAATCCATATTGGAGCAAAAGTGTACTGAGGAAGGAGGAAAAGTGCCTGTTTTTGTCCTACTAGCCTAGAAAAAAGCTAAATAATATAAAGTTGAAGAAAGATGAGATCAGAAAGGCCCCAGAAAGATCAATAAAGCCCATTATATAATCTTCCTCCTTCCTATAGAATAATCTAGAGAGACATTTATTTTATTTCATTTTTTTATTTTATTTATTTGGTTTGTCAATTGCTTACAAGATAATAGGTATAAGTAAAACCATAGTTATGAATACATGGATACATATAAGAAAAATAAAAGAAACAATAGGACAGGGACGGTAGGCACATTGGTGCGCTTATGCACGCCCCCTACAGACCTCTTAGGAAAGGGATGAGGTCAATAGTAGAAAGTCTAAGGTTAAAGTTTTTGGAGTTTGGGGAAGAAACCACAGAGTCAGGTAGAGTATTCCAGACATTGACCACTCTGTTGCTGATGTCGTATTTCCTGCAATCAAGTTTGGTGCGATTAACCTTGAGGTTGTATCTATTGTTTGCTCTTGTATTGTTACGCTTGAAGCTGAAGCATTCATTGACAGGTAGGACATTGCAATGTATGATTTTATATAGTATACTTAGATCGGACCGAAGGCGGCGTAGTTCTAGGTTTTCTAGGTCTAGAATTTCAAGTCTGGAGGCATAAGGTATTCTGCAACGAGTAGAGGAGTGAAGAACTCTTCTTGTGAAATATTTCTGGACTTTCTCAACTGTGTTAATATCAGATACATAATGTGGGTTCCAGACTGATGACATTGTGTTGTTGTTTTGCTCTTTCCTGCCCAGGTTCATGGTTCTGTTCATGGTTTAAATTTAACAAAGGCTACATTTCCAACTGATATTGAAAAAGGTGCTGATAATTTGACAGGCAGCGAGGAAAGATCCACCAGGAAGTCTGTAAAGATTCCCAGTCTCAGCACTACTCAGGTGACCCTGAGGACACAGATAAAGCTCCAAATGCTTCAACAACCCTCTAAAAGGATGCAAATGACTAGCTGTCTGCAAGGAACATAAATCCTTCCATTCCTCACCATCCAATCAGAGCTGAAAATGTTTCTTGGATAAGAAGCGAAATGTCTTCGAAAGGAAAAAACAAGAAAGGCCAGTTGCCTCCTGAAAAAGCACCTTTGGGATGTACCAGGAACCACTTAGTATGGTATTGAGTAGCCACATCTGGTATCTTTTGGGCAACTTTATATTTACAGAAGATTTGGGAGGGTGGAGGACTTTGAGTCAATTGCACCGAGTCTTAGAGTAGCTGCAAATAATTTGTGTCTTCAATTGGTGGATCCAGAGGAGCAGTTGGGCAAGTAAAGTGCCTCTTTGGTTCATCTGTGCCTAGATCTAGGTTTCCCCCTTCCCTGGTTCCCAGGATCTATCAACTTCTACTGATATTCTTGCTTTCCTATTGTATTGTCAACCCTAAAAGCAGACTAAGAACCCTGTACCACATTCTGTAGGTCGGAATTACTTTCATTGTAACAGTTATAGTAAGATAATTAAAATTCTGAATGTGTTTCTTCCTTCCTTCTCTTTATCTTCATGTGAAGTAGGGAGAGCCTTGTATGAGATGTTTTTTCAAGATGCTTTCTTGGCCATGGCTCAAATCCCTCTTATCAAACCATTGCCTTGGCGGGGGCTCTTCTTCCTGTCCTTCAAGGCTATTCCCTCTGCCCTTTCCACATATTGACTGCTAGAAAGTAGTATGCGACAATTTTTATCCTTACTGGCAATTGTCAGATTGCCTCTTCAGGATTGGTATAACAAAAACCATTATATAGGATATATAATATATAAAAATAGGGAAATTTCCCTGTTATCTAAAAGGATGATTCATGTAACCTTGAAGTTGTATCACATGTCAGAATAGTACACCTTAAGCCATGTCCTCATGAAGTTGTGTAAAGCCTCATACATGGGGACATGACTTAATGTAACATCTTCCTCTTTGCAAAATTTAAAGGATGTACAATTCTGATAGAGTCTTGCTTTCTGAAACTTTGATTCTATCCCTCTCCTTAAATGTTTCTAGTACCACAGTCCATACTATTGAAACTAAAGCAGAATTAGGTGTTGATGGAGGAGAAAATGGTGATGAATTATGTCCTGAAATGAACATTGGAAGATTTTTCTGAAAAATATATGCTAGGAGGAAAGGCAGTGGACTTGATCCAAGGGAAATGTCCTGATAGAAGAATTGGGGGAGTGTGTTAATGGATATTGTGGTAGAGGAAGGGTTTCAGGGGAAAGGGATAATGGTGAGTCATATCAAAAATGGGGCAAATTAACCTGATGATATTCTATTTGCCACATATGGGACTGAAATGCAACATCTAAATGTGCTATAAACAGAAATATAAATTAAATGCACTGATTTTAATAGAAGAGAATATAATTCTTTATTGGTCAAGTGTGATTGGACACACAAGGAATTTGTTCTGGTGCAAAAAAAAATAATGGACTGTATTATTGCATATTTAAATGATTGGGGCATGAAAGAGCCTTATTTAGGCTACAACTTCTCTGTCCCTTCAGATTTCATCATTTGGAAAAGAGGTCCCTGGACTTAAAGAAATCAGCCTGTGAATATAAAGTTTCAACATTTGCTTTCTTTCTATTTCTTCCTAAGGAAAGATTTCCACCTGCTGGTTACAAGATGAAATTGTAACTTGTTGCTTTATCCTTGGAGAAATTAGAAGAGTATGTAGAAATATTTGCCTCTGAAGCAGTGGGTAGGGGTACAAAGAAAGTTTATTATATTTTACCCTCAAAATACTAAACAAAGCTATAGGATGGAATCACAAATGAGCTATTTCAAGCTTCAGTCTGTGGATATCTGGAAAATCATGATAGTGCAGGGGTGTCAAAGTTGATTTCATTGAGGGCCGTATTAGGGTTGTGTTTGACTTCGGGGGGCATGGTCAGCTCGATGTTACTTGTGTTGGGGGTTCCTGTGGTGGCCCAGGCGCTCTGCCAGTGAAAAGATGCTCCCAAGCTGCATTTTTGGCTGCAACCCTCTGCCAGCGAAAACGGATCTCGGGAGGGCTGCCCATGGCCCTTGCAAGCTCCTTTTTCAGCTGCAACCCTCTACCAGTGAAAATGGAGCGCGGTCTTCCCAAGCTCCATTTTTGCTGCCAGAGGCACCATGGGGTGGTCCTTTGCTGTTTCCAGGGTAGCTCCGTGGGCTAGATCTAAGCACCCCATGGACCAGATCTGGACCCCGGGCCTTCAGTTTGACACCCCTGTGATAGTGCTTCCACTTATTTAACTTATTTAATGATTCTTGCATTCCTTCTTCATGATGATCTTTATAGTTTTTCACTGTCTTCCTTGAAGTTAGCCCTTTCCTCAGGCCTTGATGAGGGGGTCAAACTGTTTTCCAAAGCACCAAAAGGCAAGATGAGAAACAATGAGTGGAAATTAACCAGGGAGAGAAGCAATATAGAACTAAGGAGAAATTCCTAATGGTGAGAGCAATCAAGTAATAGAACAGCTTGCCTTCAGAAGTTGTGAGTGCTCCATCACTGAAGGCTTTCAAAAAGAGACTGAACAGCCACTTACCTGGAGTGATATAGGGTCTCCTGCTTGAACAGGGGGTTGGACTAGAAGACCTCCAAGGTCCTTTCCAACTCTGTTATTCTATTTTCTATGTTCTATAATTGTCCTGTATTAACTTTGTGAGTTTTTATTTATTTTGTTCAGTCATGCTATCCAACATATTTTTTTCAATTGCTTAGTAAACCAACCAGAGTTGATTGATTTGGGCAGCTTTGCAAATCTGATAAAATAAATAAATATTTAAAAACGACAGGAGGCCTTTCAAATACCTTCCAAGGCTAAGATTTTATGACTGAACAAGCTGGACTCAGAATAGAAGAGATTTCTGGCAGTCAAACTGGTTGGACAAGACTGGCAGGATCTATTATTTTGTTAGGCAAATTCAGCCAGGTATCTCCATGAGAACCAAGAAAGCAGAAGTAGCAGGAAGTTTTCTATCCCCTCCCTATCTAAAAAGAGGAGACAAAACAGTTCTGTGAGCAAGAAGGACTAGAAGGATGAGATTTTAGATTCTATCAGGAGCAACAGCATTTTAAATAATTGATGTGGGGGAAAGAAGTGGAGTGACTACCTAAAGCATGAAAACTGAGTAGGTTCATTGGGTTCAATCTATATATTTCGTAAACAAGCACAAATATTTCGAAGTGCCAATAGGCGGTAGAAGGACTGCAGAGTCAGGGGGAGAGGTGAAAAGAGAGATCAACCTAGAATCCTTATGTAGCCACAATCAAAGTTCAACCACCTTCCCCTCCCCGAGTGCTGTTGACCCTTATCTAACTCTAATCAAGTGCTGATTGTTCATTGACAAGATTCTTGTGCAAATGAATCAATTATATTGAACCTACATGTGTGGACCTGGTTTTACACATCTGACACAGTTAGTTTGTTAGTTAGTTTATTTTATTGTCATTGCACCTCGTACAATGAAATCAAACATCTTCACTGCACATCATGACTATGAAAATAAACACAAACACACATCCTTCACACTCCACACATTGAACCGAAAACCCCTGACACCAGTGCACCAACACTGCACTATACAGCAGAATTCAAAAGAGCTACTGCCCTGGGATAGAAGCTGTTTTTCAGCCTATTTGTCCTTGTTTTTATTATCCTGTCTTCCAGATGGTAATAGTTCAAAAAAAGGGTGCCCAGGATAAGATGGATCTTTGAGAATGTTTTGAACTTTCTTAAGGTAGCAGGAGCTATAACGTTCTTCCAAAGAGGGGAGAGGACAACCAATGATCTTCTGGGCAATGATGTTAACCCTCTGGAGTGTTTTCCTATCTGCCACTGTGCAATTGGCAAACCATACAGAGGTGCAGTAAGTTAAGATACTCTCTATGGTGCAGTGGTAGAAGGTCACCAGCAGTTTTTCATTCAGTTATTGTTTTCTGAGAAATCTCAGAATGTTTTCCAAGGGAAATCATCCCAGGATACATAATGTATTTTTGGAATACTTGACAGTTTTAAAAAAAGGGATATGTGATGTGATATTTGGGTACTATGAAGGTTTTGGGGTTCTACTTAAAACAAAAAAGTGAAACTCTGATTTATCAAATCTTGATTCAATAGGTTTACATATAATAAACCAAATTTCCACGCTGTTTTATACACACACACACCATAATGACATCATTACGCAAATTATATAATAGACATAATTTGCATCAATGTACTTATTCATATAATGACATTATTTTCCTAATTATGCCATCATGCCAAGTGTCATACATGAATATGAAAGATGTCATTTGTATCATACCACTAGTTTGCAATTTAATTCAGTAACAGTCTTCATCAATTAGATACTCCCAGATGTTCATCCAAGTCAATTTCAGAGCCAGTGGTTGCATTTACACAAACAGCAAGTCTTAATTTTATTATAACCCTGGTTATTTTGGTGGCCAGGATGATGTACTCAAAATTGGCAGCTAGGTTTCATGCTATTTTGAAGCACAAAAATACAACAAAGCTCCAATTGAAGATTAAAACAGAATTTAAACACAAACCAAAGATAAATCTAAAAACTGTGCTGTGTCCAATCTCAACATCCACTCCCAAATTCTTGAGCTTGCCAGTCTTTGCTTTAGCTTAAATATTAAATATGACTCCCATGAATGAAACAATGTCCATCTGTGTCCTATGTTACACATATCTTCATCTCTAAAAGTTCTTTTTGAAGGATTCGCTCTTGTATTTGTGAGGTATAGAATGATCATAGGACTTCCCAAAGCATTAATTCAGCTGGAAGTATAGGCCTGTAGTTCAACAGAACTTGTCACTTATATGTCAGAGTAGTAGTGAAAATGATCCTACACATAGAAAAACTGACCATTTTATTTGAGACCAGAAGGTTGATGTGAACTCTTGAGTTCAAAACCTCAAGTATCGAAGATGGACTCATTTCAAATTCACTATCCCAGATTGTTAGGCAAAGTAAAAAAAAAATCTTATTGGTAAGAATACAGTTCATTCTTATGCCAACATTCATTTTATGCTAATCTATCTTTTTAGGGACACAGCCCTCCATTTCCAGAAGTTCGGGCCATCCATCATACTTGTTTGTCTCCTGATTGTTTTTCAAATACTGTAAAAAAAGGGGGGGAAAGAGACAAAATTAGGCATTTGCTTTGGATAGTTCAACAGATAGGAATATGGATTCCACAAAATCAAAGCATTAATGTCTTCAGCTCAGTAGCTGGTAGATATTTCTGGCTAAGTATTACAGTAGGTAGTCCTTGACTTACGACCACAGTCAAGCCCAATATTTACAGTATGTTGATAAGTGACACATTTTACTCCACTTTAAACAACTTTCCTTGCCATTTTTGTTAAGTGAATCACTGCCATTGTTAAATTAATAGCGCCGTTGTTAAGCGAATCTGGTTTCCCCATTGACTTTGCTTTTCAGAAGGTCACAAAAGGCGACCACGTGACCTGGGGACATTGCAACCGTCGTAAATATGAACCAGTTTTCAAGTGTCTGAGTGTAAATCACATGACCATGGGGCTGCTGCAGCGGTCATAAGTGTGAAAAATGGTCAGATTACTGCACGTTTAACTAAAAATGGTCGGATTACTGCACGTTTAACTAAAAAAGGAAACTGGCAGTAGCACTGAGAAGCACATCTATTCCCACTAAATTCCATGTAAATTCTGTAGGTGTTCATAGAAAAGAAAAATGGTGGGTGTTTGCAAGCAATCTACTTTGTTTGCAAATGTGTCCATGATGTACACCCACCTCATTAGGAGTATTCTTTTCTGTCTTTTTTTTTTTAATTAAGCAAAATTCAGTTTACTCTGGGAAATCTTTATAGGGCCCTTTCTTTCTGCCGGCATTAAATCTTGTTTTGATGGAGATTTTTTTCTTTTCTTTTATCTCCAGAATAATATAGCTAAGTAGAATATGGGGAACATATAGGACAGCAGAGTCCATTAGTTAACTTTAAAAAAAGGAATAAACTAAGCATTTAAATGCTTCTTTAAAAAGCTTTGTTAGATTTTTACATTGTATGAAGCAGGATTTTCAGCCCCTGAGCAGACATACAATCATACACGTCCTGTGCTGAGCCTCCTTCAATCCCTTGAGGCCAATGGTGGGATTCAATTTTTTTTACTACCGGTTCTGTGGGCGTGGCTTGGTGGGCGTGGCAGGGGAAGGATACTGTAAAATCTCCAGTCAGAGGTGGTATTTGCCGGTTCTCCGAACTACTCAACATTTCCGCTACCGGTTCTCCAGAACTGGTCAGAACCTGCTGCTTGAGGCACCTTGCACTCCTTACCTTTCTGTATTGCTTCTCCACTCAGGGGCTGCTTCCCTCTAGTCTCTGGAGGCTGACTGAAAAAGCTGCCTGCTGAAGGATTTCAGCTATGGAGCTCCTTGGAGTTTTGAAATCCTTTGGTAGGCAGCTCTTTTTGCCAGCCTCCGGAGATGAGAGGGCATCTTCTTGGCACACGACAGCAGCTTGCAACTTTCCCTGCAGGTTTCCCCATTGACTTTCTGGGGCAGTTAACAGAGAATGGTGATGACATGATCATGGGGCGCTTGGCAACTACAGGTAGTCCTCAACTTATGACCACAATTGACCCCAAAATTTATGTTGCTAAGTGAGAAATTTGTTAAGTGAGGTTTGCCCTATTTTACGACCTTGTTAAGTGTTGTTAAGTGAATCACTGCAGTTGTCAAACTAGTAACGCTGTTGTTAAGTGAATCTGGCTTCCCCATTGACTTTGCTTGTCAGAAGGTTGCAAAAGGTGATCACGTGACCCCAAGACACTGCAATCGTTATAAATATGAACCAGTTGTCAAGCATCTGAGTGTAAATCACATGACCATGGGGATGCTGCAGCAGTCACAAGGATTGAAAACGGTTTATAAGTTACATTTTTCGGTACCGTTGTAATTTTGAATGATTGCTAATTGAACTATTGTAAGTCCAGGACCTGTAGTTATAAGAGCAACAGCTTGCTAAGAACCCAGATTACAATCATGCTCAGAGGTGCTTTGCAGCAATGGTGGTATTCTACCGGTTCGGCCAGGTTCGTGCGAACCAGTAGTAAAAAATGCTACCGTTTGGCCAAACCAGTCATAAAAAAACAGCTACTGGTTTGGCCGAACGATATTTCTTATTTTTGCCCCTCCCGATTACCAGTTGTTCTGACGATCAGCTGTGCCAGGATCCCCCTCGCTCTCTTATTGATGCCTCCTGGGCCTCAGGGAAGCCTCCTGGGAGCAAAACAGCCTCCCAGGAGGCTTCCCTGAGGCCCAGGAGGCAAACAAAAAAACCACAAAAATGGAGCATGGGGAAGGAGGTGCTGCAAAAAAAAAAAAAAAGAAGAAGCCAGGTCCACCCAGTCATATGGCCAGGCCCACCCAGTCATATGGCCACGCCCACCTAGCCATGCCCATCTAGCCACGCCCATCTAGCCACACCCACAGAACCGGTAGTAAAGATATTTGCATCCCATCCCTGCTTTGCAGGCTCTAAAGTATCCTTTCTGAGGCCATTGTTTATTCTAACCCTTGTTAATTGAATGGTTGTAAATTGAAGATTACCACCAGAGATAAAAGACAGAGATAGAGGAAGAGCAATATAGAAAAGTTAGCTTCTAATAGAAAGAGAAAAGCAAGCAAACCAGCCACAGGACAATACTGCTGAAAATCTTAATTCCAGAGGTGTGAAGGAATGTGGGCTGGATTCAGAGAAGCAGAAGAATAAAAAATAAAAGAGTTATTAAAAAATACCTGAGTCCTAGGGACGTAGAAAGTATAAGAAAGGAATTTGAAACAACTCACCTTGCTTGTGCTAAGTATAAATTGAAGCAGAGATGGGCTTGGACAGATTCCCTAACCACATGAAAGCACCATCCCAAAACACTCAGCAATCCTGTTTTCTACCCTTGTCTAAATCTAAGGGCTGACAGGAATACCTGCCAAGGGAATGAACTAGAGCTTACGTTAACAGAGGACTTCCTCTTTGTCAGGAAAGGGAATTTCCTGTTTTGCCGTAGTCCTAATAGTCAATGGATTGGAGGCGGGTTAGGAGTTTTCTGATTCTGCCATTTCCTTAATTAGCCAAATAAGAAACCACGTGTCACTTGGGATTATAGCGCACAGCTATTGTTACCACAACGCACCTCTTCAAATGGACTTTTGCTTTTGAGTCCGCTCCCACCAAGGAATATCCAGTTGTCTCGAAAACCCATCTGGGAAGCATATTTGCTTCCTAAGTCAGAAAATAACTTCCGGGCTTCATCATTTAGCCTGAGAGACAGAAAATTATTTTGTCATATATTTTCCCCTTTAACACAGCAATTTAAATGGTGGAGGATAACAGCTGCAGAATTAGCAAATTGATCAATTCAGAACTTCACAATGCCGCCTTTCAGAAGACAGAAGATCTATCTGTACAAAGCTCATTCAGACTGCAGATAGTTTCTCCTTTACTCTCTGTCAGCCAAATCTGTTGTATATAATATTTTCTCTTTTAGCTATTACCATTCATCCATGGAACAGCTCCGTTGTTCCCAGAGCCAAAGGTTTTAGGAGCTTCCCTCTCTATCCAGGCAGGTGGAGAAGAGAACCACCCTTAAATTTTGCCTTTGTAAGCCTGTCTGTCTCTATTATCCTTGTTGTTTTGCAAGAAACTATCAAAACAGGATGTTTTGAATTGGGATTCTGAATGCTCTTAAGCTAGTGTGAAACAGAAAAAAACCAAAACAAACAAATTTTGGATTTATTATATCCCAAACCATCCTTTTCCAGAAAAGTAGAAGTAGGACTGGAAGTATTTTAGCCATGAGGAATGAACCTACCTTCCTTCCTTCCTTCCTCCCTCCCTCCCACCTTCCCTCCTCCTTCTTATCCATCATTTGTTGCTGATATACTCCTATATTCCCTGGAGTTACTTCCACTGCATTGCAACATACTTAGGACAGTACTAGAATACTAGAGCACTAGTAATCCAAACTTCTTTACTGTCCATTTAAATAAGGTAGAATTTTTGCATAATATCTTCCCATATTTCTGCAGCTGAAAAAAACAACAACTTCAGAGCCATTTATAGATGCAGTATCTTGCAACTTACAGAAGCCTATCTTCAATTAATTTTATATACTAATATAAATTGCCCATGAGCCTTTAAAAATAATGCTTATTACTTTTCTTTCTGTACTATATAAATAAGCAGAGCAACAAAGAAAAACACCTCTGGAACTTATGTTATAAACAAAAGAATCTCACAAACATTGCCTGCATTTTTTGAAATTTTCTTGCTCCTTTGTCGAAAAAAGACAAATAATCAATAATCCCAATGCTAACAAGCAAAACGTACAATTTCCAGTCTTGTCTAATTATTTTTTTAGCCAAATACATGCTGCCAAGGCCTACAGTGCTCAAAACTGTGGCTATAGCTAAGTGGAATATAAGCACATTTTAAACAACAATTGATCTAGAGCCATGATGGTGAACCTATGGCACAGAGCCATTTGTGCTGGCATGTGAGCTGCAGGCAAACTTACCTCACTGTGCATGTGCTTGCCTTACAACTGATTTTCGGCCAGTTTGAGGCCTTTTTTGGCTTCCCAGAGGCTTGAGGAAGGCTTCTGCAAGCTTTGCAGGCCAAAAACTAGCCCCATTTCGTCACTTTCTGTTTTTCTGAAAATACCGGAAGTGACTGAAATAGGGCAAGTTTTTAGCCTGCAAAGCCTGCAGAAGCCTGCAGAAGCCTTCCTCAAGCCTCTGGGAGGCAGAAAAAGGCCTCAAAACAACTGATAATCAGCTGTGAGGCACAATACAAGTAAGGGGGCAGCAGGGGGTGGGTGGTTGGGTGGGGGTTGTGCGCGCATACATAGGGGTGTGGGGGGCTGCACACTGCCTTCTGGGTGCTGGCATGCAAGCGCAAATGTGCAAGCGTGCGCACAATTTTTGGCACAGGAGCCCAAAAAATAATTACTATTAATTATTACTATAATCATAGTAATAAATCTAGCAACATTAGTGCAAAACATGTAAATAATAGGATAAGACCTAAACAAACAAGATAATGTTTCTATTCCTGAGTTAGATGTCCAGCAATAGTATAATTAACTACTAAGGATTTTCTGAGATATCCATTATATTTAAACAGTTACATTGTTATATGCATGTCCTGTTAAGATCTTGGAATCATATTTATCTGGTATAATGCAGTCTTTCATTGCTTTATCAGAACAGGATATTCAAACTTGTTACTCCAAAGGTCAGAGAAATAATATCAATTCCTTCAATTGTTTATTAAATGTGTTACTGGTTTAGGAATGACAGAATCTTCAATTATTTCAAAAGGGCAGTTTATGAAATTTATTTATTATCTTGCATGTTAATTGAAAGTAATGTGATTAATAAAAAAAATAACACAGTGAATAGGTTCTCTCACAATATATGTCTATCTTGAGGGCGTATTCTTCTTAGTTGTTATCCTATATTGTTGGAATTCATTTTTGGAATGTATTTTTGTGCAATGACTATATACAGCCAGTAGATGGTAGTGTTTACAAGTTGGATCTATGGTATATACAGGGGTGGGATTCAAATTTCTTAACAATCACTTCTGTGGGTGTGGCCTAATTTGGTAGGTGTGGCTTGATGGTCATGTAACTGGCATGGCTTGCTGACTGGGCGTGGCTTGTTGGTGATGTGACTGGCTGGATGTAGCTTGTATGTAAATATTGTAAATATTTATGTAAATATTGAATTTTTTATAAAAAAAGAGCAACTTTTACCAAAATCAAGCAAAGCAGGCAGGCAGATTGAGTTGCTCACAGAATCACAGATTCACTCAGAATCTGTGATTCTGCAATCTGCTACCTGAGTCTGCACTGAAAAATAGAAGCTTCAGTCCTAAGGAAGGTTCAGCTTCGTTTTTAGATTAGCTATAAAGCAAGAAAGCCAACGAATGCCTGCTTTCTAGCTAATCTAAATCTCCCTGCATAGCTGATAGTTGGAAAAGCTGATTGTGGGGCAAAAAAAAAAAAAGGAAAAATAGCAAATTACCAAAAATTAGGTGAAAGCACAAGTCAGGCAAGTTGGGTGGCGCGCATGCCAGATAAGGAGTGAATGGGCAGGCCAGGGAGGGCCGGGGCCAGCCAGTGGTGCAATTTGCTGGTTCTCTGAACTGGCAGAATCATAACAACCAGTTCTATAGAACTAGTCTGCTCAGGTAGAATGCCACCCCTGGGTTTATACTCTATGTTCTTTTGTTCTGAGTAGAGTTTTCTGTTTCAGTTAAAACAGTTAAGCAGTAAAGCACATGGTGACTATACACTTTATTTGAGGTGTGGTGCTATATATAAACAGAATTTCTAACAGAATTTCTAACACATACTCAATACTCAACTACCCATCTGTCTTGTTTCCTCTGCATCAAAAGAAGGATATTAACAACTGAGAACTGATCTTGGTGTATTCTGGCAGGAGATGTAAAGAGCAGTGTCATACTGAAGATCATATAATGCTTACATCATTAACAGGAACTTTTAAGTATGGATTTCCTTGTGTGTTATTTCTATGTAAACAAATTACAGCACAAAACTAATAAAATGAAAGAAATACTTCAATAGTTAACTTACTTTGTTGCTGGGTCATCATAAGAGGCAAGGAGCACAAGGGTACCTTTGCTAATTCCTTTCATAAAATCCAGCAAATTGTTAATATCTTACAGAGATACCAAGAAAAAAAAGTTTGTAAGCTACTTATTGTGAACATCTGAGATATAGAAAATGTAACTAATAAAGGAGATCACAGTGTTTCTTAACAAATGATGTAACAAACCCCCAACAAAAATAAAACAACCAAATGCTATAAGTAAGCTTGGGCTTTCCAGATGTTGGCTGTACTGTATAGAATTCTAGAAACTATATCTGGAGAAGGGTGCTGTATGCAGGAATAATCCCATAGACCGATCCAACCTGCTTTGCTTTGTTTGAAAACTTTTGAGACAGGCACAATAGGAAATAGGTACAATAGACCACAATGGAAATAGGTACAATAGACTACAATGGAGATAAATACAATAAACTACAATGGAAATAGTACAATAGACTACAGTAGAAATAGGTACAATAGACTACAATAATTACAGAAATTCAACTTGGAGGTTACCCAGTTTATGAGTTTTAGCCTGTATTCAGAAGTTACAAGGAACTACAGAAGTATAGTTAATATTAACCAATAATATATGCTAACCCTCTTAACAATTTCTTTGTTTTATGGAAATTTATTTCAACTCCCCTTAACCTTCAGTGTTGCACTATTAATACATAACGGATTAACAAATTCACATACCTCCAGAATACATGTCAAAGCTATCTATTTTGATGACTTGTCCTGTGGTTCCTGGAGATTGAAGTAAAACACAAGTTTTAATGAAACATGTTTACAAAGTATGTGCACTTAGTTCAGTCTCTGGAATGATGGAAAAATGAAATAAAAATGTCAAAGGCTAAAATTAATTGGTTGTCAAAAGTACAATGTATTTTCAATATGGGTGGAAGTATACGATAAGAATTATTGTTCCAGCGTTCTGTGCACTCTCCCTTTTGTCCTCTTGCTAAAACTGCTAAAGTGTTTGTTCTTGGGACATGGCCAAAATCTACAAAATGGATACAGATAATTTTAAAAGAAATGAGCAATCAAAGTATGAGGAACTCTGTAAAGAAGGATGATAAGTTTTCCAGGATGTTGAAATTGTCATGGTAATAAGAATTGCTTCTTATGGGCAAACAATTCTCATACTCTGCTTCTCACTGAAAAATCTTGTAGATTTTTAAATCAATACTCAAGGGAAGGTGAATGTGTAAGCCTGAAAGTGTTGCCACTTTTTTTTTCTAAAGTATTTGAATCTTCCAGTTATCCGAATATAAATTGTGCATCCTTCATGAAAATACTATAACTCAATAATCAAATACTGCAAAGCCTGACTCAAACAATTCGTAGAAATTTCTAGTAAATGTTTAACAATATTAACTATTGCTACGGTCCCACCTATGGACACTTGCTCTAAGCAGGAGCTATAGGATTTCTTCCTCTTCAAAATGTGTTTGTTAAATGGATAATTATTTGTAGAAAGTCATGTTTTGGCCTCCAAGGTGACAATCTTCTTTCTAGCTCCCTTCTGTGGATTCAGAGGCCTCTCTAAATTGGAGGGGGAAAAAAGAAATACCGGGCAACAATATCGGGCATGCGCACAATGTTGCACATGTGTGATAAGGACTGACTGGGTGGGGAGGGGAGGGGAGGGGTTTGGGGAGAGGGGTGGGGCCAGCCAGGGGCACAATTTGCTGGTTCTATAAAACCAGTCCGATCCGGTAGAATCCCATCCCTGAGCACAGCCTCCTTTGTTGCCAACTCAGGTATGTTTCCTGATATGTAGACAAGATGCTGATAACACAGGTTATCTGAGGCTCCAGAAAAAGTACAGAAAAGAGCAACCAGGATGATTAGGGGACTGGAGGCTAAAACATACAACAAATGGTTGCTGGAACTGGGCTTGGCTAGTCTAGTAAAGAGAGGGACCAGGGGAGACATGATAGCAGTCTTCCAATATTTGAGGGGCTGCCACAGGGAGGAAGGGGTCAACCTATTTTCTAAAGCACCTGTAGGCCAGATAAGGAATAATGGATAGAAACTGAACAAGGAGAGATTTAACCTGGAAATAAGGAGAAACTTTCTGACAGTGAGAACAATCAACCAATGGAACACCTTGCCCTCAGAAGTTGTGGGAGCGCCATCACTTGAGACTTTAAAGAAGAGATTGGACTGCCATCTGTCAGAAATGGCGTAGGGTCTCCCACTTGGGTGGGGGATTGGGCTAGATGACCTACAAGGTCCCTTCCAACTCTGATTATCTGTTATCTATTATCTGTTATCTGATAATGATACTATAGTATATACAATTCCACCACATATGTGTACATGAGGCACATGATTGTTTATATCTAGAGGTATACTTTTTATTACTCCTTTTAGAGTAATTAGGACAATTGCTCTTTCTGTACCTTGGTCTTTACTGTATCTCACCCATTCAAATTCTGCTCATTTATTCCAGTCTTAACTCACTTAGAAGGATATGGCTTTTTTGCCATTTGCAATCTCGGGGCCTCCTAGGACTTTCTTCCCATATATTGATCTTGAATAACTTACAAGTTTCTTCTTATGTACAAAGACATGTGATATCTGATTGGACTTTCCTTTCTGGTCTACAGTCTCACAGTAGGAGACAGCCCAGAGATTTCCTCTCATTAACTGTATCTATAGTAGCCCATTCTTCCTTTTTTTTTAGTATTAATTTTTTTTTGAAGAATCCTTTTACAGAAAGTTTGAATATTTTATCCTTTCAGTCTACTTACAATATATCGTGGGTCCCTTCTTTCCATACTCTATCTTTTCTAATCATTAAAACCAGGTTTGTTTTATTTTCCATTTTCAGCAAAAAGAAAAAAAGGGAGGCGGGTTCTGTCATTTCTAGATATATTATTGTCTTTTCCCCAACCAAACAAGTCAATTTTGACATCTCTGCAAATTCTGTTATCTTCACCAATCATTCCTTTGTTGTGAGGATTCTCTTCCTTTATAAATAGAATTTACGATTAAGCTACAGAAAGGGTTTATGAGGTCTTCAACAGTGCCAAAGTCCATTGGGCTTGCCAGATGTCATACCAGCTCAAGGTTAGCTTAATTATCATAAAAATGATCTATTTTTATATCATTTTATGATTCCAGAGCATTATCTGTTTCCCCTTCCATCATCAGAGCAGGCCATTTTTGAAGGGTAGAAATACATTATGTTGGAATTGTTGGTGCTCTCTGAACTTGGGAGTTTCATGACTAACTAGATATAATCTTCAATGCACATCATCATCATTAGTTGGGCACTGATGATGATACTTATTTGGGTAATGAAATGTTTGCAGGCAAACAACCAAGCTCAGAGAGAGCATCAAGGACTCCATAAGTTCAACCCTGGTCTACATATATTGTCTTCTATTGGAATGAATGACTTTATTCTTCACTCACACACCTTCCAATGTGAATGTGACCTCTTGGCATTTTTAAGCATTCTTTTCCTTCTGATGTTGCCTCAACTGCTCTTGTCTTTTTTGGCTGGTGCATTTCACTTTGTCAGAGCTAATTCCTGCAGTTCATTAGCTATTTCACAGGGGCAGGAATAACCCGCATCTAAATAAATGGTTACCAGGATTTCTATTATCTTCTAATATCTAACAGCACAATGACTATAACACTTGTCCTATAAATAGAAAGTTGCTCATTTGAAACCTGGCAGAAGCATTGTCCTCTACAAAAAATACTATTCCCCCGCATAACCTACCTACTTTTCCCTTTCCTTTTTTTAAAGTATTAAGAGTTTCAGCTGTGTTGTCCTGTGAATTAGCCAACAAACTGTTGAGGTTAGCTTGTAATAAAGTGAAATATATCAGCTAACTTGGAAAGGCATGCTTATGGTAACATAAATGGGAAAGGAGAATTCTAACCTTTAGCAATGGGGTGATGGGGAACATAAAGTAATATTATCTCTCCCTATCCTACAGACAGATTGCTCACCCAATTTGGTGATGAAACAGTTGGGAAATGGGGATATACCCTGAGTGAGAAAGACTGAAATATTTCCTAGGCAGGAATATCCAATTAGAATGCTTGTTCCACTCATATGAAGTGCAGAATGATAGTGGTAGTAGTACTTTCTTCAAAGTTACAGAGCAGCTAAGGTATTTTCACCGGTTGCAGTGAACCAGCATTGATTTGGAAATAGCACCATGTGAATGACATAGCCATATTCAGTAGCAGACAAAGGGAGAAATCTTCATATGATAACAGTATTTAAGACTGGGGCCCTTAAATGGCAAGCAAATCCGTCGGTTCTGGAATATAAATTCAGATCATTTCAATACTGTACAGAAAAAAACCCCTACGTGTTGAATTAAGCCTTTCTTGTGGATAGTAACCCTCTTCTCCCTCCCACTTGTGACTGTATGACTGTAACTTTGTCCCTTGTATCCTTACAATTTATATTGACTGTTTCCTAGTACGATTTGATTGCTTATTGTACCCTATAACTATCATTAAGTGTTGTACCTTATGATTATTGACTCTTGGCAAATGTATCTTTTCTTTTATGTACACTGAGAGCATTTGCACCAGGACAAATTCCTTGTGTGTCCAATCACACCTGGCCAATAAAGAATTCTAATCTAATCTAATCTAATCTAATCTAATCTAATCTAATCTAATCTAATCTACTCGACTCGGAATAGGAGAAAAATGTATTTGATTAAACCCAAGCCTATCTCACTTTGCGTTTTTGAACCAATGTGAATCAAAACATGCTTCTTTATTCACAATCCATATATTTCTGAATTTTGCAACACAATTTCATTTTCATTGCAATTTTTCAACAAGTAGAAATGAGGGGAAAATCTTTATTCTCTCTTTTGCTTTCTCGTCTATCTGTCTATCTGTCTGTCTGTCTGTCTATCTATCTATCTATCTATCTATCTATCTATCTATCTATCTATCTATCTATCTATCTACCTCTATCTATCTATTTATCTGTCTATCTATCTATCTATCTATCTATCTATCTATCTATCTATCTATCTATCTATCTATCTTTATCATCATCATCTGTTTCTGTTAACAGTGAACAGCAATGCATTATTAGTAGCAGCCCCTGCCCTGTGAAACATTTTCTCCCTTGAGATCTGGCAGGGCTCCAGCCTCTTAGCTTTCCAGAAAGTCATTAAGAGTTGACCCCCCCACCCCCCCCGCCCCCGAGACATCGGGAAAGCAAAACCCAGGGAACTGTATAGTTGGACGGACACCTGCTGTTGACTGGGCACCAGTTTTTCATGTTTGTTTGTTAACTTGTTTTATTTTTGTGTTTTTATTATTGCTGTTAGCCACTCACGGTAGCGTCTCACAAGATATAAATCTAACAAGCAAAGGAACAAATAAGAAGACAAATAACCCTAGGGAAACTGCACAATAGCACCAGCCATCTTTCTGTAAGTGTCTATGATTCTCCTGCATAGTTTGTGCTTTGCATGGCTACATGACCACTCCTGGGATTTAAGCAAAGGAACACAAAAAGTGCTCTGCATACAAATACGCACTTCCCCAAAACTATTAAAGCAGATTTCTTCTGGAGATGGCTAGAAGAATGCAGCTGTTGCCTTTTAGATGTTCTGGCAATTGTTTTTTTTTTTTTTTTCTGATTAGACAGAACTCCCATAATTAGTGGGAAACAATACACTGAATTTACTTCAAAACAGCACTCCAACTGGAAGCCTCATTGATTTCAGAAGGAACAATTAAGAAAACAGGACAAGTCACATCAAATATGATTGAGCCTTTGGAAAAAACTCACCATTAATAAGTGCTATGTTCAAACCTCGTCCGACGTTATTTTTCACATTGCTCATTAGTCTAAAAATGCAAATGAAGAGAGAGATTGAGCGTTGAAGTTCAACCAGCATGACCAGTAAATGCAAAGCCACAGTCTAATGAAATGAATATGCAGAAGTCCATCGACTGCACCGAACTTACATATTGCCATCAAAGCATATGGAAGGGCCGACCACATTTGCTGCACCACTGATGATTCTGAATGAAAAAGTATGTTCGGGACATCGTTTTCTGTTATTGCACTTATTTTGTGTTAATGGTGTTTCTGGCAAGAAAATTCAGAAGGGGTTAAAAAAATGTATCCTGTAAGTTATATTATGTGAGAGATCTCCATTTCTCTGTTCATTGGGACCCGTGTACCACATCATTGACCCAAACTCTATACAGGTAAGTCCTTGATGTACAACCATTTAGTGACCATTCAAAATTATCATGGCGCTGAATTATTTTTTACAACCAACCCTTATACTTAGGACTGTCACAGAATTCCCCACAAGTCACATGATCAAAATTTGGGTGCTTGTATTTACAATGGTTGCAGTGTCCTGGGATGTGTTTTTGTGTGTGTGATATGATTACCATTCATGATCTTCCCAGCTGGCTTCTACCAAGCAGTCATTTGGGGGGGAACCAGCTTCCCTTAACAATCACACGTTGATTTGCTTACCAGCTGCAGTGGTTCACTTAAAAACCATGGCAAAACAGGTCACAAAATCGTACCTGACTCACTTAATTGCCTTGCTTAGCAATGGAAATTCTGCTTCCACTTGTGGTCATGTGTCAAGGACTAGCCTGTACATTTCCCCCAAATATTTCCAAATTATTTTATGGGTGTCTGGGACCAAGAATGATATTGGCTATCTTAGGTTTTCTGTTGAACTTCCATTTTGGTTTGTGATAGGCCTTTTTTGTCTGTTTCCATCCAGTGATGTCTCTCTTCTTCCTGAATGGTCAGGGCAAAGCCTTGTGAGTTACTTTCTGCTGGAAAACATATCAACAACCTTAATTTTATTGAGATACCAGCTGACAGGGTCAAGGCCAGAGTTTGGCTGTCCTTAGGGCCGCTATTGATGTCCATTTGATAGGTCCAGTTGGACAATACTGACTGGAGAATTGTCTCTACTGCAGCCAGATAACCCTGCCATGCATCACTGAAGTTAGAAAGGATGCCAATGACCTCTCCAAATGTGGAGTCAGCCATGCACCTGATGGGGAAAAGAAAGGAACTAAGTTTCAGACATGAATAGGTGAAACTCTATTAGTGTTAGTGATCATATCTGTGTGTGAACTGTCTTAAAACCACCATTGTTAGGAGTAGAATTTGGTAGTTTGGGTTAGATGAAAAATGACCAGGCACACCAAGAAGGATTTCTTGGGCTTTTATCTAAGGGACCAAGTATATGGGCTCCTTTGCTTTCTGTGCCAATACATTTGGTAAGGAAAGGAAAGAGAAAGAAGCCATTTTGTCCTGGCTCTTAACTGAGGGGGAAATATTGTGGCAGCTTTGTCTTCTCATCTTTACAAGAAAGGAGACAAAGATGTACTTGGAGAAAAATGTTGGTTGGAGCAATGAGAAGGAAACTAGGCCTTGGGCATTCTGAGGATGACTAATGTTTCTTCTCAGGGGCTTTGTCCTGTAAAATTATAATCACAGAAAACAGAGATCTGCAGAACTAGCATTCTGATGTAAAAGTAAAAAAAAGGTTAAAAAAAATACCAAAAGAAATATACTCACTTTTACTTAATTCAGTGTTGGACCCTGCAGAAGCCATCAGAAAAGACAAAACAAAATATTTTGAATCAGATTAGAATCAGCTCTCTTACTGATTGTTTTATGAATGGATTTGAAAGCTTCTGGAATAAGAGGGACCAAAATCTTTTGGCCCCATTCATTTAAAAGTTGATCACTAAAATATACTATTGATTACAGTATAGTTCCCTGTCCCCATAAAAAAAATTCTCTGAGGTAACCCTCATACTTTGTAAGCAAAGAAAAGTTTTGCCTCATAAAATCCTAGGGGTTATTTTTTGATAAAAGTAAGAGATAATGGAAATAGATACTGCATGCTTCCATGATTCATCAAAGTAGATACAATAAGGTTGGAAGATAGCAATTTTCCCTCAAAGTCTAGTGGCCTGAAGAATTCATTTTACTCTCTATATTTAAATAAGATGTTATCACTAGGACTCCTAAAGGATTATTTATAAATTTAAATAATTTATCTCTTTAATTTCCCACTTGTTTCCCATAATTGAGTGAACTGATAAGCTCTAATAATTTAATTGCATAACATGGCATGAATGCATATGTGAACAGTTTTTAAAGCAATTGAAAGATGAAGATTTTTTGGCAGTGTTTTCCTTCTTTTTTTTTCCTTCTTTCTCTTTTATGTATACAATAAAATATATGAAAGAGATCAGTGGTGGGTTTCAAAAAAATTTCCTACCAGTTCGAAGAGCTCACTTCAAAGCGGCTGAATACCACCTCTGAAAGAGATGCCATTGCAGTGAAATTTGACTAGTTGGTTATTTCAGGCTGTGTTGATGAAATTCAGCAGAACAGCTGAATGCAATGGTGCAATTTCCTACCACTTGAAGATTAAGGAGAACTGAAGAGAAGTGATGGGATTAATTAGTCTCCAGAAGACTTTCATTTCCATTGTAAAATTTACAAAATTTGCCTCAATACTTGCAATAATATCACACACTCACAACCCTCTTCAGTCTTCCAGAAGTTCAGGAGGCTGAGCTATGACTCTTGAACTGCAAAGTTACCCAAGTCTCATCTAATACAAAATCTAATTTGACTTTGGAGTCCAACTATAAAATTATGCAGGACTTCAGTCTTGTAATCTGATGTCTGAAAGCAGGGAAGAAGACATAAGTGTAGTCATAAAGTCTCAAAATCCTTGTTGTGCTTTATTATCCTAGGCTGAGTAAAAAAAATTCCCCAAAGGATCTTCTATTTGTGCTTTTTGGATCTTAAGTAGAACCAACATGACTAGAGAAAATTATTAAAGAAAGCTTCTCAATTTGGTGAAAATTCTGCTGATACGCACAAGTGGAATCTCCATTAGATGTTTCTCCTTGACTTGCAAGAGTGCAAGTGGAAGGAGCTTAGGAAGTGGAGGATTGAATTTTCATGTAAAAAAGAGTGTATATCTCTAATAACTTTTAGCCCTGAGATGATATGAGCGTAGTGAATATTTATTAACTCACATTTCTACCTGGTTAATAGGGGACTAATATTAGCAAATATTTGCCAAATTCAGACAGAAATTCAGATGATTGATTTGTTCAACATTTTCTCTACTGATTCTCATTAAAATAAAACATCAAAGCAGTTTAATCAGTACAAAATAATATAAAGCAGGAAAACAGGAAGGAGCAAGAATATTATTAATCTGAAACATTATCTCTGTACTATATTCTAATCTAGCAGAAGCCAGAAACAGCATCTCGTCTTAGGGTCCACACATGCTCCCATCACGACAAATAATTCCAGGGATGAATGTTTCAAGTGAAGAAAACTCTGTTCACATGTTGCCCTTATTTCCAACCATTCTCTATCCAATCTTCCTTTGCTCTAATGGAAGCTATTGCTATAATCTTCTTCTGCAGAAAGGAAGTCTTTTTCTATTTACAATAGAGAGAAAAGGCAACCCTTCCTAATTTTTCTTAGAGGAATGTTCAATCCAAGTCACATCTTAAATATGGAAGGAAAACTTGATCTTTGCCTGAATATGAGCCTGGGGAAATTGTAGGAGAAGACCTGCTTTATCTTATGGTGACAAAAAATCAGGAGTCCAGTTGGTCCTTTTCTGACCAATACATTTTATCAAAAGCCACATATTTTTTATGAGCTGCAGCTCACTTCCTCTAATGAAATTAAATCTGATAAAGGGACTATCAGGATCCTCCATAGGCTGGTGGAAAATACTTGTCTTCCACCTTCTATGGCCTTTTGGACTTCTAGGGAGAACAAGCAATAAGGACTGCATCATCTGAGTACATTAATTTTGTGATATTGCAGCCTGCTAATTTGAAGGCATGATTGTCAGAGTTGTTCACTGGTTCAATCATGATGTTAATGAACAGATTAAACAGGGAAGGAGAAGCTGTATATTCATCAACCCAGAGAGCAACCTTAGTTGTTACATCCGACTCTCAGAGAGTAATTAATGCTTTGTTTAGGTATCAAATAAAGTAGATATATGTCATAATAGTCTTCTAGAGATTATCCAGAAAATGTTCCTGTTGATAGAATCAAAGGCATTAATTTTCTGCAGCGAATTGAATGCTGTGCAAGTCCCTTTCCCCCCTCCCATTTGCTAAAAAAGAATTGATGGAGAAAAAAGAAATTGGGCCTAAATGTCAACAATATCACCTCTCCAGTTAGTCAAATAAAGTGTGATGCTTTAGAACTGGCATGCTATGGATGAATCAATATTTTCAGCTAAGAAATATCAGAAACTCTTCTAGTATTGTCTATTCTCACTGGAAGCAAAAATCCAAAATCTCAGGGAGAAGGGTGTGTCTCCTTTTGTGTGTCATCTGATTTCCATGCAATCTATTCAAGAAAACATTTTGGGAAATATATATTTAGCTATGGAATGGAGACCCCCCCATTGTTGTGGAGAGAGGATCATTAGAAGAAAATATTTATAGCTCAGGATTGAAGTATGAGGTTGTTGGTGCTCTCTGAGCTTGGTTGTTTTACTGCAGTTGTTTCATTTACCCATCTAGATAATCAAGCAAACCTCTCTCCCTTCCAGTACTGATATTGTTATCTAATTGGGTAATAAAGAAATGCAAGAAAACATCCAAGCTCAGAACAGGACCTGATCCTTCAGGACATAATGGGATTTAACCCACTATCATTTAGCAGAAGACACACAAGATACAGAGCTCACTACATTGTACAATCTCCTAAGGGCATTTCAGTCATTGCATCATCTCAGAGCAGTCCAAATTTCAACCAAACTTGGGAGCTCAGACAAACACCTAGGATTTGCATTTCCTCTTCTACCTATAGAGCCAGTTATGACTCCTACATAGGGGTCTGACAACAGCCAATAGAATGCATGTTTTTTCAAAAGAACAGGAAGCTCAAATAGAAAGCCCAAAGCAGGTATAAAAACCACGCACTCTCAACTCCATTTTGTCAGCTGCACAGAACCACAGACCCATGTGGTTCGGCTTTATCAATAAACCATTTTTCCAATCAGCCTCCCTGTTTCCAGTGTCCCACCTTGGAACTGAACCAGGTGGATATTTTTTTCCAACAAAGTCATGCAGACAAACCATATGTCCCAGGACTACAATTTAGATTGAAAAGATGGAAAACAGCAAAATAAACTATTTCCCTTCTTTTCATGGCACTTGATCTGCTAAGCTGGGAGAGCCTAGTGGGCAAAGAAGAAGGAAAAAAATGGAATGGATTGGAGATGAAAGAAGTATATAATTTATTATAACTTACTCAGCCATGTCTTCAAATTGACTGAATGCAAGCTTGTGCTCTTCAAATAGGTGCTGGCAAAAAGCCAGGTTGCAACTAAGGTAAACAGCACCACAATGATCCTCAGCACACCTAGGCCAGAAGGAAGACAAGATCAGGTACAAAATAAATTGAGCAAGCTGGGTGTGTTATTAAACTCATAAAAACTAATCCTTGCTCTGCAGCCTAAATGTCAACAATATCACCTGTCCAGTTAGTCAAATAAAGTGTGATGTTTTAGAATTGGCATGGTATGGATGAATTGATTTTTTCAGTTAAGAAATATCAGAAACTCTTCTAGTATTGTCTATTCTCACTGGAAGCAATAATCCAAATTCTCAGGGAGAAGGGTGTGTCTCCTTTTGTGTGTCATATGATTTCCATGCAATCTATTCAGAGGTGGTATTCAGCAGGTTCTGACCAGTTCTGGAGAATCGGTAGCTGAAATTTTGAGTAGTTTGGAGAACTGGCAAATACCACTTTTGACCAGAGAATTTACAGTATCCTTCCTCTGCCACGCCCACAGAATGGGTAGTAAAAATTTTTGAATCCCAGCACTGAATCTATTCAACAGTCCATGGTTAAAACTGTCCATGGCTTATGGCTTGTTCAACCTCTGCCAAGATTCATACATTCTACCAAGTCACACTGTGGTTTGTTTGGATTTTGTGAATTGTAAATCATGGCTTATGGTTTGGCATGATGTGTAAAACCAGCCACCAAATCATTATGCAGCTATTCATGAATCAGTCAATAAACAAGGATGATAAAATGGAAAATGAATGAAGCTCTGAATAATGGAGGTCAGACTGGAGAAAATAGGTAAGACAAAGCTAGGTCAGGGCAACCCAAATGCTGAATTCACTCCTTTATATTTTCAAATAACAAAATTACATTTTGTGAGGAAAACTTTCCTTACAAAACCCTGGAAAATTAACAATGATGAGCTACTGTTTTGGAAGGACTATCATAACCAACTTGTATAAAGATAAGAGATAGTGAGGAGAAGAAGTGGCCACAGATTTCTGAAAGTGGAAATACAATACACCTCATAAAACTTTAAGGAAAATATTAAGGTCCCCAAGAATGGAACTTTTCAGTTTCATTTTCTGAATCCCTATTTAGCACAGTATGCTGAAGCAAACTCATAAAGAGAGAAACAAAGACAGATGATTTTAGGCTGTAGCAAAGTTTTGCTTTAGAGCCCCAACCTTGCCATCTATCTACAGAATAATTTTTGTATCAACTTAGAAGTTTTGAATTCTCCAGGTCATTTACTTAAGGAGACAATCCATGGACTTGATTATTCCAGCTGTGGGCATTCTTACAAATTCCCATGCTAGGTGATACCAACTTTGAGAGATGCATATTTTATGTTTCTGTTTTAATTACTCTTGCATGCCACAAGGATTGCCACGGATGTTGCAGTTTAGAAGTCAAACAAACAATCAGATGTTTGTTGGGAAGAAGGGCACAAAATGCCATTTTCTATTCTTGCCAGCCAGGGGTTTTAAAATATGAATCTGCCCATCCAGGCAGGCCACCGGCTTAGACAAAGAGAATAGTGACCAATATATCACCAGGGGGCTACAATAAGGACTGCTAGAGAGGACAAACTACAGTTCCTTTGGATCAATAATTCACGCTCAACCTGTAATGTTATGGGGAAATGGTCTTGGGAGATGGGGAAGAGCTACAGTCAGTCAGATAAGAGCCTGCAGAAAGAATGTGATTGTAGCAAGTGGCACAGATTGTCTCTAGCTTCTTGGGCTGTTAAGAGGAACCCAAGAAGTTGGGCTGTTTTTAGGCTGCAACAGGGGAGAAATCCACTTTTAGATTTGCAGGATTCTGTTAATGTAGCCTTACAATAAAGTAGACTCTGGTCATATTTCCTGTCCACACCCCCAAACAAGGCTGACACAACTCCATCTAATTAATATGGTGGTAGAGAAAATGGGAGGAGAATTAAGCCAACCCTATAACCGTAACTCAAATCCTATTCCTGCTTTTTCCTTCCCAAGATCTTTTATCTGACCCTGAAAGAGAAGGTTGGACAATATCCTAGATCTTTACAAAGCTGCTGGACTAGTTAGTTCCCACACTCTGGGTGGAGACTCAGAAACTGTCCATGTGTAGTCAGTGCCTCAAATGAATGGGCAGCCACTAAAAGGAGCATTCAAAAAGCAGGGTGCTGCTGGACAGATTGTTCCTCTGGTGGCTTGTTTAAAGAAGGATTTATATCTACCCATTGTAGAGACATGAACTATCCTCCTTTGAGCCATAAAACAATCTTTTGTCCATGGGAGCATCTATTCTTGTGCAACCAGAGAGAAATAGACAATATATCTTTAGTTGGCCCAGAAATTAGTCTGGGGCTTGCTTGAGTACAGAATATAGGAGTCAGGGATAGAAGTATGACTCCATGGGGATGCATGAGACAAACAAACAAAAAGCTTTGCATGACCAGATACCAGTCCAATGTTAGATTGATGGAAATCCCTTCTATGGTATTTATTTTCAAACAGAAAACCTGTATTGTAAATGTAGTCATGCCTATGTGCAACCTTATTTTTTTCTCCCTCTTCTTGCTTTGTGTTTTGATAATGATGCTAACATCATTTGCTTGACACATTATGTCAGTTGTCATGCTGGCAGAAGTTTTTTTCTGATAGAATCAGGAATATCTGTTTTATCCAAGGAGATGACTTCTGGGACATTATGGACTAACTTCTAAAATATCTGCTAAAATACCTCAGAAAGTGGAAGGTGAATGGCAATGATCAGCTGTGAGAACCAAAAACAAAATTTTTGAATTCTTTTCCTTTCCCTATCAGAGCCTCTGTTTCATTCACTCACTCACTCACTCACTCACTCACAAATTCATTCATTCATTTATTCATTCATGTATTTCAATCCTGCCCATCTCGCCTAAGCAACTCTGTTGCTTACCTGTTGCTCGCATGTTTTTATTCCTGTGCAGTGAAAGATACACGGAAGCTTATCAGAAAGGACACCAGCTAACCTGTTGAAGCAAAAAGACTAAAAGAACTTACTTGGAAGAATATGAGCGGCTGTAGAATTAAGCAATATATAGTACAATGTGGAGAGAGTTGTTTTGATGTGTGAACAATTCAAACATGTTCATAATTCCTCAGCATGAATGACATGGACATTTACTGCTGCTTGATAAACAACAGAAGTTATTTTTTATTTAATACACCGATACCTCAACCTTCTTCAATCTACAGTGGGCTTCTCTGGCACTATAATAAAGATTGGTTTAAGAACCGTTGGTGAATTTCATGCCTGATCAAGGATTTCGTGCTAACCACTCTATGACACACATTTATTTGAATATTACTGTAGAAAGTTAACATTCTTCTCCTAGAAGAATGAAATATTCTAGGAAATATTAAAAAGGCAGAATATTATATTTCCCTGGATGAGAAAAGGAGAAACATGTTTTTAAAGACAAAGAGTAGCTCCTTGCAGCTCCCTGGCCTCAGGAGATACTTGGTGCTTATTGAGCAGGACTGGGCCAGCCTATCTTCAAGACAATTAGATCTTCACCTCCAGGGTGATGGGATTAAGACATGACCCTCCAGGACATAATAGGATTATCTATCAGTAGAGCTCACCACATGGCACAACCAAGCCCCTTTATTGCATCACCCAGCAAGGTTCAACCAAACTTATCTCAGACAACCTCAGCAATGACCCCTGCATAGCCCCTGGGAGTCTGACAACCCATAGAATACATGTTCTTGCACAGGAACAGGAAGCTCAAGGGCAAGGCCCAAGACAGGGTATAAGTACCTCTCTCAACTCCATGTGGTCAGTTGCCCAGGACCTGTTCACCAATAAACCACCTTCCCAATCAGCTTCCATGTTTCCAGTGCCTTTCTCCCCACTTGGAACTGAACCAGATGGATATTTCTTCCAACATCACTAAACTTGTGATGACTGGAATCTGGGGAGGCAACAATTAAAAAATTCAAGATGGGAGCCACAACCATGTAAATGAAGCACAGCCCCCATTTAAAGTGTATTGCCTATGCAATGCCTATAAGAAGGGTTTTGATTGTAAATGTGCAGCCTGACAGACATACTGTGGATGTCCTGGTTTTCACCAGAACATCTCACACAGTGAAATATTTTATGCTGATGTCATATTGATTAAAAGAACTAAAAACCCACTATGCTGCTTAAAAGTAGCCAGGCATTGTTTATTGTTTTTAGTTCTTCATAAGTTTTATTGTAGTCTCCTGGCAGTTTTCATATTGGCAAAAAATAAATAAATCAAAAAATAAAATACAGGCTGAATAGTCAAGACCTTGTTAATGATCCAAGCTCTGTAAAGGACCTTGGAGTACTCATCTCAAATGATTTAAATGCTAGAGCCCACTGTAACTACATAGCCAAAAAGGTATTAAGAGTTGTTAACCTAATTCTGCGTAGCTTTTTCTCCGGTAATATAACTCTACTAACTAAAGCATATAAAACATTTGCTAGACCAATACTTGAATACAGCTCATCAGTCTGGAACCTGCATTACATATCTGATATTAATACAATTGAGAAAGTCCAGAAATATTTTACGAGAAGAGTCTTCCACTCCTCTACTCATCACAGAATACCTTATGCCACCAGACTTGAAATTTTAGACCTAGACAACCTAGAACTACGCCACCTTCGGTTCAATCTAAGTAGAGTACATAAAATTATATATTGCAATGTCCTACCTATCAATGAACACTTCAGCTTCAACCAAAGCAATACAAGAGCACAAAATAGATACAAACTAAAGATAAACTGCACCAAACTTGATTGCAGAAAATGCGACTTCAGCAATAGAGTAGTCAATGTCTGAAATACTCTACCTGACTCTGTGGTTTCTTCCCCAAACCCCAAAATCTTCAACATTAGACTATCTACTATGACCTCATCCCTGTCCTAAGAGGTCTGTAGGGGGCGTGCATAAGCGCACCAAAACGTGCCTACCGTCCCTGTCCTATTGTTTCTTTTTTTCTTATTCGTATCCATTTCATGTATTTATAACCATGTTTATACTTATACACCATTTCATATATTTATAACCATGTTTATACTTATACCTATATTGTTTGACAAAATAAATAAATAAATAAAAAAACACTCTGTTTTAACTGCCATTAAAACAAATGAATAAATAAAATATAGAAAGGGGATATTGACGCTTTTTTCTTTTCCAATTCTCTTTTTCTTTTCCTCAACTTTTACCTCACAATGGGCCCCCTTTAAATATCTTTTGTGACCACAGACCATGGCAATGGACCCCCAAGATTTAGCTCAAGATTTAAATCATAACATTTCTTCAAGCCTTTGTGGGCCCTCCCTGGGATGACATCATGCCTCCCCCCCAAGGATTCATGGACCACAGGTTGAAAAGCTTTGTCTTATATCATTTTTATGCCTCTATCTCTTTATCATTCACTGGAGAATACAATAAGGAAGGGTGATTGCTTTCATTCCTTACTCCTGGGATTCACACATTAACATCTAACTAACCTATGGAATTCAGATGCTGGACTAAATCACTCTTTGCTTGATTTAACTGTGATCTACAATTAGGCAAGAAAAACCAAAAGTACACATATAGACTGGGTGAAACCAGGCACAATAGCAGTAACTGTGAGAGGGATCTTGGAGTCTTGGTGGACAACCAGCTAAATATGAGCCAGCAATGTGCAGCAGCAGCAGCCAAAAAAGCTAATGCAATCCTAAATTACATTTAACAGAGGGATACAATTGAGATCAAATGAGGTATTAATACCACTCTATAAAGTCTTAGTAAGACCACACCTAGAGTACTGTATCCGGTTTTGGTTACCACATTATAAAAAAGATGTTGAGACTCTAGAAAAAGTACAGAGAAGAGTAACCAGGATAATTAGGGGACTGGAGACTAAAACATATGAAGAACTGTTACAGGAACTAGGCTTGGCTAGTCTAGTGGAGAGAAGGACCAGGGGAGACATGATAGCAGTCTTCCAATATTTGAGGGGTTGCCACAGAGAGGAGGGGGTCAAGCTATTTTCTAAAGCACCTGTAAGCCAGACAAGGAATAATGGATGGAAACTGAACAAGGAGAGATTTAACCTGGAAATAAGGAGAAACTTTCTGACAGTGAGAACAATCAACCAATGGAACAGCTTTTCCTTTGGAATTTGTGGGAATACCATCACTTGAAACTTTCAAGAAGAGATTGGACTGCCATCTGTCAGAAATGGTGCAGGGTCTCCTGCTTGGGCAGGGGGTTGGACTACATGACCTACAAGATCCCTTCCAACTCTGATTATCTGTTATCTCTTTGGAGTATAAGAAACCAAGATCTGCATGAAAAAAACATATTAGACTTTTAGTTTGAAAGCAGTCATGTTAAAGTGGAAACATGTCTGGAAGATAGAAGTGCATTCTAGAGGATGTGATCAGCGATATATTGATGGCCCTTAATGACTCTTGGACAGAAGAATCTAGAAGCTGAAATCACTGTGTCAGGAGGTATATTAACTTGACTCTTAACACAGTGATTTCAGCTTTCAGAATCTCCTATCCAAGGTGATATTAAGATGGGGCCATCAATATATCATTGATCACATCACATATTTTTGCAACATCACCATCCAACATCAATGGTTTTCCAAATTTCAGGGCTTGAAAGGATTGGGGGGAGGAGGTTGAGGGTAGTTTCAAGCACCGCAAAAATGAGACTGTCAATTGATCACCTTTGCTTTAAAGATATATGAAGTACATAAAGGTATATGAAATGTTCTGGTCATATCCCAAAATAATAAAAAACAATGGACAAGTTCTTGAACGTGTACACTGATGTACCCACAAAGATTTTAGAAAGATAGATGTTTAGTCATAATCCTATTGCTCGAGGAAGAAAATAATACTAAAGAGTATTAAAATTGTTATGCTCCAACAGAGAGAGAGAAAATGACATGACTACATTCTATGTTCCAAAGAAACATCCTTATAAGGTGAAGGGGGAGTGCACCTGGTTACTTCAGGTTAAGCAAAAGACATTACAGAATTGCAGGTGCCAGATCATTGTTTTTTTAGGTGATATCCTTGGAGAAAACCATACTCCCACCAACTCTGACAGGGCAAGCTGCCAGGGAAGTCAGGGGATTCAGGCAGTTCAAATGGTTATAAAGATTTATTGAAAAGCTCTCTACAAGAATCTGAACTACTAATAGTCCAAGCAATTGGTGGTAGATAAAAGTCCCAGGAATTCAAAGTGGGCTGAATTTAGATCTTTTGTGGGCGTGAAGGGACTGATGGCTGATGACATATTTGACCCTCTCCGTTGGGCTGAGCCTGGTCATCTCCTACAGCTACTGTATAAAAAGAGAGCAAATCCCATTCCTTCTAGCACTGAAGATGTTAGTAACGAAACATCTGCAAGAAGACAACCAAGTTGTGATGAGAAATTCAATGAAATTCTGAAAATTCTGAGTTGACCAAAGATGGACGTCCTGTTTCACTGCACAAGTAATCTCTATGATGGACTTCAATTTTTCTGGCATTCAGACCTTTAATTACATCCTGGGATTTTTCCATGGAGCTTTTTCAGATTAAAGCAATGGAAAAATATGACCAGGAAACAGTATCGCCTAATGAAACCCCTTTACTGTTTAACACAAACCAAAGCACAGGCTTCTTCAAGCCACCAAGAGTTTAGCTCTTTCTATTTTCCCTTTTTCTCCTTCTGCTTCCTCTTTCTATTTCCCAGAGAATTGATTGTAACTGTTTCGCAACACGAGTGTTTTAATGTGAATTTACCGGAGATCCGGCTTCACTTTGATGCCTTCAGATTTAAAGATTACAGAGATAAAATAATTGAGTTAAGTGCGTAATCAAAGAACTGAGTACAAAGTTAAACACAGCTGTGTAACCCACAAGTGAAAATCCATTCCTTGTCTAAACAAGGATGCTGAAATATAAAGAACAAATAAAGGAATAAACTATAAGGAACAAATCAAGGCTACAGTGTTTCCAAATCATTGCCCTCCAGAAGTATAATAATATGCTTTAAGATGAAGACTGTTGCAATGAAGATTGGGAGAAAGCTGCTTGGTACGGTAGATGTTTCAATAAATTCATTTAATTTTGCATTTGAAAATTCATATGCAACTCACAGCTCCATGAATTTTGCAATGCCATTTATTAACAGGCTTCGGCTCAACCCATCCAAGACCGAGTGGCTGTGGTTTCCGGCGCTCCGATATAGCCAGCTGACACCTTCGCTGGCTATCGGGGGGGAAGTTCTGCCCCCCACAGAGAGGGCTCGCAACCTGGGAGTCCTCCTGGATGTACGGCTGTCGCTTGAACATCATATCGCGGCCGTCTCCAGGGGGGCGTTTCATCAGATCCGTCGGATCTACCGGTTGCGGCCCTTCCTGGATCGGGACGCCTTGCGCACGGTCACTCAGGCCCTTGTCACCTCTCGCCTGGACTATTGTAATGCCCTCTACATGGGGCTCCCTGCGGGGAGCATCCGGAGACTCCAGCTGGTGCAAAATGCAGCCGCGCGGGTGATCATGGGGGCGTCACGTAGCGCCCATGTGACGCCTCTCCTGCGCGAGCTGCATTGGTTGCCGGTGGCTCTCCAGGTTCGCTTTAAGGTTCTAGTTTTGACCTTTAGGGCGACCCATGGCATGGGACCAGGTTACCTTCAGGACCACATTCTGCCAGCGTTCTCCAACAGGCCGGTGCGTTCCCACAGAGAGGGTCTGCTCGGGTACCGTCGGCCGCTATGTGCCGTCTGGCGGCGCCGAGGAGTAGGGCCTTCTCTGTGGCTGCCCCCGCCCTCTGGAATACTCTGCTACCGGAGCTCCGTACCGGCACGGACCTGAGGGCCTTCAGGCGCACGTTGAAGACTTGGCTCTTTGAGCAGGCCGGCCTTGGCTGAGATGGTTTTAATTTGGTCTCCATTTTATTAATTCTAAATTGGGTTTTAAGGGGTGGGGGTGGGGTTTTGTTAGTTTTATCAAGCAGCCGATTGAAATTTAATATTTTTTAACTTTTGTATTCTTTGTGGGGTTTTTAGATGAGCTGTTCACCACCCTGAGTCCCTCGGGAGAAGGGCGGTATATAAATGGAATAAATAAATAAATAAATAAATAAATAAATTAACCCTCCCATCCTGAGAACATTTATTAGGAAAATACCTGCTCAAAAATACCCATTATGATTAAAATAATTAATAAAAATGCACTGTAACACTGAAAATGACTTACATCATCTGTCACTCTCTTATTATTTTTATATCCCTTTTAGTTATTAAGACAATGTACTTTTGTATGTACAGTGCAATATTTTTTTGATGGTTCTTGTATCCTGTCATTTTAAAATCCACTTTCAAATCAATCTCAATAAATAAAATAAATAAAACAGGGTCCTCTTCCATAACATCTTTTAAATAGAATCTATCTATATAGGCAGCATTTTTTAAATTAACATCTGGGTCCCTTGTTCAAAATATCCAATCAGTATGCCCAATATTAAAATATTTTGCTTTATTCTGTATTTGTAAGCTGAATGTAAGTATTCTTCTTTAATTATAAGAACAATCAAATAATTTCATTTCTTCTAGTTTTCACTAGTGTCCAACTCTCAAAGTCTCATCTTGTTTTTTTTAAGAGTATTCAAAACAAAAGCATTTTTCCCATGGGAAGGTGTCTTATAATCTTTTCCCAAATTGATTAGATCCTTTGTTCTTTTTCAACTTCCTAAAATCAAACCTGTAATTATTCTTTTGCTGTTTATTTCTCTCCATCCATTTTTTAAAATTCTGAAACTTGTATTTAAAACTTCTTTCACTAAGGATTGAGGGAAACTCAATGGATGCTGTCAAACTTGTCAATCAAAGATAGCTGAAAGGCAGCTATCAAGTAATTTTTAAAAAAGTGATTAGAAAAAGAAGTATGCAAAATTAGTATCCTTTTAAAACAGGGTGTCAAATGGGTGGCCTATGGGCCGGATGCGCCACATGCAGGCCACACCCACCTGAGCGCTATAAAGGGGAAAAATGTTGCAAAACATTATGTGATGGCAACATGATGTGGCAAATTTGACACCCATGTTTTAAAGGCATCAGTCTGAGCAAGATGCCTATCCCCTTATCTCCTATATATTTCTCAGAAATGGTGTAGGGTCTCCCACTTGGGTGGGGGGTTGAACTAGATGACCTACAAGGTCCCTTCCAACTCTGATTATCTGTTATCTATTATCCTTGAGCAATAAACCCACTAGAGACCACTGTTTTGTGGTCTCCTCATGAGAAGCAAGTGCAGGGGTGGCATGCTATCAGTTTGGCCTGGTTCGGGGAATCTGGTAGCACCGAGGATCAGCTGAGAGCAAACCGGTTTGGTTTTCTTTGAGGATCAGCTATTGGGCCCACCCACCCACCCTGGCTGTAGGCTGTTCTTTATACCTTGTTTTTCAAGCTCAGCTGATTGGCACAGCAGATTGCCGCATATCAGCTATTTCACACACAGGGATTTCTGGAGAAAGTCATTAGCAAACGCTCTGCACACACGTGTGAAGTGTGTGTGTGTGTGTGTGTGCAAAGCGCACACTCATCAAACCAGTAGGAAATTTTTTTGAAACCCATCACTGAGCAAGTGTCTGGAGCACTTATGGGTGATCTCAAGTCCTCTCCTTGTCACAAGAGGAATGGCAAAGAGCCAGTCTATTTGTTGACTCGTATTCCATTGCAGTTGTTAGCTGTAATTCTGGCAGAACTGTTTTCGGGCTCCCAAATCTGGATGAAGATACCCCTGCATCAGTGGTGGGATTCAAAATTTTTACTATTGGTTCTGTGGGCGTGGATTGGTGGGCGTGGCAGGGGAAGGATACTGTAAAATTTCCAGTCAGAGGTGGTATTTGCCGGTTCTCCGAACTACTCAAAATTTCCACTACTGGTTCTACAGAACGGGTTAGAACCAGAGGTGGTATTCAGCAGGTTCTGACCAGTTCTGGAGAACCAGTAGAGGAAATTTTGAGTAGTTTGGAGAACTGGCAAATACCACCTCTGACTGGTCCCACCCCCATCTATTCTCTGCCTCCCATCAAGTCCCAGCTGATTGGCTGGGTCTCCTTTGGTTGCCTTGCACAGGAGATCGGAGCTGGAAAGCAGGCCAGTGAGGTGGGGAGGGAATAGGGATTTTGCAGAATCCTTATCCTGCCATGCCCACCAAGCCACACCCACCAAGCCATGCCACGCCTACCAAGCCACGCCCACAGAACCGGTAGTAATTTTTTTTTTAATCCCACCACTGGTCAGAACCTGCTGAATACCACCTCTGCTCTGCATCCCCCTGTTTCTGTGCCTGACACCTTCTTTTCTTCTCTTTCTGATCTCCATTTCTCTCTGAGGCATGCTGCAGTGAAGGGTTAGATTCATATGCCAACACGTTTGGAAATGATTTATAGCCTGGATATTTGACATTATGCCAAGAATCTGGTGAGTCACCAGCCTAAGGGCTGAATATGGAATAAAAGCCCCAGGGAGCAGATCCTGTTCTGTCTAAATTCAACCAAGGAATACAGTTATGAAGAAATAAAGACAGTGAATGATTTGTGCATCAACTTCACAGGAACCTTAAATCAATGATTGAGTTAGGAAAATAGAAAGGGGAGGAGGGAGGAAGAGAGTGATTATTATGCTTTTAAAAAATGATCTCCTTTTTTGTAAAGTATTGTAGAAAGTTCACTCCCACCCCTCTCCTAGAAGAATGAAATGTTTTGAGAAATATTTAAAAGGCAGAATGTTATATTTCTCTGGATGAGAAATGAAGAAATATGCTCTTGGAAAGCAGCCCCCACCTTTCTTAATAATCCTCAGCAGATGTCAGCACGTAAGAGATAAAGAGATAGCTAGCTCTATTCATAAGCAAATTTCATCACCCAAGATCCAACAGAGATAGGATTAGCCCTCAGCCACAATAGGAATTGCCCAAAGCCCCTTCATGGCATCAGCTCAGTTGCAGCACCACCAGAAGTTCAAACTTCAACCAAATGTAGCTCAGACAAACTCCTAGGGTATGTACATGGCACCATGGGAGCCTGAAAACAGCCAATAGAATACATGTTCCTGCACAGGAACAGGAAGTTCAAGTCAAAGGTGGTATTCAGCAGATTCTGACCAGTTCTGGAGAACCGATAGCGGAAATTTTGAGTAGTTTGGAGAACCGGCAAATACTACCTCTGACTGGAGATTTTACAGTATCCTTCCCCGGCCATGCCCACCAAGCCACGCCCACAGAACCAGTAGTAAATATTTTTGAATCCCATCACTGGTTCAAGTGCAAAGCCCAAGAGAAGGTATAAACCTACCCTCACTCTCAACTTCATGTGGTCAGCTGCCCAGAACCCATGTACTTCTGCTTCACCACTAAACCATCCTTCCAATCAGCCTCCATGTTTCCAGTGTCTTTCTCCCAGCTTGGAACTGAACCAGATGGATATTTCTTCCAAGACTATAGATGTGGCTCTGTTTTTTTGTACTCATGCATGCTGTCATGCACACACTTCAGTTAAAAACAAATTAGCTTAGTTCTTATCACAAGAGGTATTGGAGCAATGCAAACAGACACTTTTTTAGCCTTTTGTTTAGTATTCTGTGCTACTGAAACAGTACGCCCTCTTTGTTTTGGATCTTTTTTCTTTTCTGTGTTTTAATATATATATATATATATATTATAACTATATACTTCTTCACTGGCAGACATTAGCGATTTGCAACAATGAAAGATCCCGAATCAGGGCACTTCTGCTTGCACTACTCAGGTGTCAAATCTATTTAGCAGCACCTGAGTGTGCATTCTAACATCAACTTGATAGAAAACAATGGGTGAATATATATATAGGCAGAGTAACATATATATATGTAGGCAGAGTAACACCAATTGGCTGAAAAGCTGACCACTGTAGCATTTCTCAAACCTCCTTCAGTTCACTGTTCCGATATGGGAAAGTTTTTATTCTACAAAGTACTGTTCAGCATAGCAGTTAACCACTAATGCACCTATATATGTGCCACTGTCTTCTGAATAAAGCTGAAACTCACCAGGGCGAATGCACCAGCATCTACCAATATTTATCCAGCGTTCTGAACCTGGTCTTCTGTTCCTTCTGCTTAGTAGGCTTTTAGTTCAGTTGTTCTACGAGGATAAGGTGTTTCATAAGCATCTTTCACTTCCTGGAGATTATTGCTGAATGGGGCATGATATTCAGAGAACCAGAACGTAACAAGTAAAAGGCGGGGCACTTTTTATGACTACACTATAAATTAAATGCTCTGGCTAGCCCAACCTCAATAAACATATGCAATGGTAAACAATTTCTTCAACCCAGGTATTGTGCAGGAAATGCCAAGCAAACTCTTAGGAAATGCCAAGCAAACTACAATATATTAGTCAGAACAAGGAAACATTTCAGATGTTGATGAGAAAGTCCAATGAACGAGAATATTGATGTGACTAAAAAGAGGCAATTATCTAATGATTTGTTTGCTTATTCTCTCTGTATCTATAAAGGGGAATATTTGTAGCTCAGGGTTGAAATGAGGCTCCTTGGTGCTCTCTGAGCTTGGTTGTTTTCTTATAAATTACTAGCACTTCAAGCACTGCAGTGCAGATATTACCAGGGGTGGGATTCCAACTTTTTAAAAACTGGTTCTGTGGGCATGGTTTAATTGGTGGGTGTGGCTTGGTGGTCATGTTATTGGCTGGGCGTGGCCAACTCATGACTGTGGGGATGCTGCAACAGTTGTAAGTGTGAAACATGGTCATAAGTCACTTTTTTTCAGTGCCATTGTAACTTTGAATGGTCACTCCACACAAGCAAAGTACCAGCAAAGGAGGGGAAAAAAAGTCCAGAGACGTTCCAGAGACAGGAAGTCTGGTTCTGCCAAGAATGTAATAAGAGTTAACAGAGAGGCAGTTTCTGTAAGCAACACCAGAATGTTTCTTTCCTGCCTTCCTTACAGGATTAGGCCAGTAATTTCTTCTAACAACTGGTTCTCTGAACTGCTTAGAATGTTAACAACTGGTTCTAGTAATAGATGTGAACTGATAGAATCCCACCCCTGGATGTTACCTAGTTTGGGTAATGAAATGTCATTGGGTAATCTGTCATTCCTTGGGTTTCATTCTCTAACATGACCTCTAGCTTTTTAGTTGTCAAGATTGCTAATTTCTTTTTGGTTTCCAGTTCTTCTGCTATCTGGGGATTCTGAGTATATCATCCAATAGGCTTTGGTGGAGGATTAATTGCACTTGATCTTGCTTTATTATGAACAGTCATTAGGAGTTGACAGGTCAACTATCATCTAATTCCTAGAAGTATAATGACAGGTGACAAACAGGCCAAAGATACCTATAACCAACAACTCCTGGTTTTATGGCTTCCAAAACCTCCCACATTTGTCGAAATGCAGTGACAAATTGCAAATACTAGCATAGGATTTTCTAGTAAGATGTGCTAACCCTTTAAGAACTTTTATTTTATTTTATTTATTTGTTTGTCAAACATGTACAAGATAACAAGAATAGGTATGAACATAAACGTGAACAAAGGAAGTAAATATAGATAAATGTGGACAGTAAGACAGGATGGTAGGCATGCTGGTGCGCTTATGCACACCCCCTTTAAGGACCTCTTAAAAATGGGGTGAGATCCACGGTAGACAGTTTGAGATTGAAGCTGCGAGGAGTTGAGGCTGTAACAACGGAGACTGGTAGGGCGTTCCAGGCATTGACCACTCTGCTGCTGAAATCATATTTTCTGCAATTGAGTTTGGAGCAGTTTATCTTGAGTTTTTATCGGTTATTTGCCGATATATTATTGTGATTGATGTAGTTGCTTGACATTAAGAGCCATGGTGGTGCAGTGGTTAGAATGCAGTACCGCAGGCTATCTCTGCTGACTGCCAGCTGATTGCAATTTGGCAGTTCGAGTCTCACCAGGCTCAAGGTTGACTCAGCCTTCTATCCTTGATCTGAAGTTGGTTAAACGAGGACCCAGATTGTTGGGGGTAATAGGATGACTGTAAACCTCTTAGACAATGCTGTAAAGTCTTGGGAAGGACTATATAAGTCTAAACACTGTTGCTATTTCCTTCCTTTGTTTGTAGTGGGTTGCAATCGATTCAAGGACATTCCAGGCTTGAATATTTCACATAATTACTAAACTTACCCATGTCTAAACTGCAGCAAATAGTTTCATATTTACTGGATGTTGCCCACTGTTTCCTAAAGAAGGTGTGCCTGAAATATCTATTTAAATTATCTGGGATTGAAGGGACCTCTTTGTTTGATGAATTCCCCATTCAAGTCACTTCCTGAAACAAATCATTGCACTCAAATATCACCTACTTGATATAAACATATTAACTAGCAGATCCTTTTGTATTGTGACCTCTGCCTCATAGAGGCAGTGCTCAACTTAGGACTGTAACTGAGCCAAGAATTACAATCATCAGTCATGGCAGTTATTAAGTGGCTCACTACAGGTACCACAACCAATTTTTACAACCTTTTTTGTGGCAGTCGTGGTGGTTGTTACCTAAATCCATTTTCGTGGTGGTTGTTACCTAAATCCATTTTCCCCAATGGGTATTTCTTTAACAGGCACTGGATGTAAATGCTGGAAATCAGAAAAGAAAGAAGCCAAAAACCAGGATCATAAATGTGAGCCAGTTGCCAAGTTTGCAAAATACAATTGTGTGACAACGACATGTGTATACGTATACGTATATTTTTGTGTATAATGATTGAAACTTTGAAATCAGGTGGTATTTTTTTAGGGGTCCATCGTATCTTTGAACAGTCACTAAGAATAGAATAGAATTCTTTATTGTAAGAGCAAGTATGATTGGACACACAAGGACTTTGTCTTGGTGCAAATGCTCTCAGTGTACATAAAAGAAAAGATACATTAATCAAGAATCAAAAGGTATAAAACTCTTAATAATAGTCATAGAGTACAATAAGCAATCAAATCATACTAGGAAACAATCAATATAGATCGTAAGGATACAAGGGACAAAGTTACAGTCATATAGTCACAAGTGGGAGGGGATGGGTGATAAGGAATGGTGAGAAGATTAATAGTAGTGCAGACTTTGTAAGTGACCAGTCATTAAGCGAGGATTATATGTAGAGGTAGTCCTTAACTTAAAGACCAAAACTGAGCCCCACATTTCTGTTGCTAAGCAAGGCAATTGGTAAGTGATTTGTGACCCATTTTACAACCTTTTTGTGCAATTGTCCTGTGGTTGTCAAGTGAATCTGGCTTCCGACATTAACTTTACTTGTCCAAAGCTGATTGGGAAGATGGGAAATGGTGATAAGATGACGCCAGGAACCAGTGCAACCATTGTAAACGATACATACCAGTTGCCAAGCACCTGAATTTTGAACACGTGACTTTGGTGTGATGTTTGAAAGGGTAATGACATGTCATAAGTCACTTTTTCCAGTGGCATTGTAACTTGGGACAGTCACTAAGCCAATGGGTTATAAGCTGAGGACTATCTGTAATCAATCATTTCCATATTAAAAAGTATCAGGACCTTTTAGCCACAATTATGTTAATGTACACACATCTGAAGTCTGTCAACAGTTTATTATGATTTATATCATAACTTCCTCAAGTAGGTTTCCTTCAGAGGTCATTTTGCAGAAGATTGTGATTGAAAAAAAGTAAACACGATTGAGAGCGTTTTAACAAACTGCATCGCTGTTTGGTTTGGGGGCAGCATTGCCTCAGATAGAAAGTCCATACAGAGAATCGTAATGACAGTTGAGAATATTATAGGAAGCTCACTTCCCATTATTCAGGATACTGTTTATAAGCGCTACATGTTTAGAGCTCAAAGCATTGTTAGAGACCCGTTTCAAGTATTTTTAGCAGTAGTACAGTACCAGATTCTGTAACAGCTTTATCCCAATGCCAACTGTCTGATAAACTTGCAAGATTTGTTTTTCTCATCATATATATGTATACATACAAACTAGGCTGTGATGTTTCTCTATGTCATGTATGTGGGTACATGCATAATTTTGTATTTATTTATTTTGTCATGTTTATGTAGCGTATATTGGAAGTGATAACTCTTTGAGACCTGTATGCAATGAAATTTCATTTTAATGTATGCCGATTAGTGTACATTCAAAGTGACAATAAAGTTATTCTAAGTTCTAAGTCTAAATTCTAAATTTTTACAGTACAATGCTAGTACTTTATATGCAAAACTATTCTTGTATATTCTATTCCTCATTAGCATCTTGTACAGTAGAACCTTGTGAAATTACTTTGAAGCCTATTTGGATAAGTGCATTATGTAGGGTGAGCTGTAGATACATATTTTTAATAAAGGGAATCCCTGAGACTGGAATATTATTTCAAGGATTCCTTTAGGGTAAGAAATATTCGAAAGGCTGATTTAGAGGAATGTGTGAATGACACTGTAGCAAAAAAAAAAAAAAATGTTTAGTCTTGATTGACCAAGCTACAGTCTTAGCATCATGTTTGACTTCTGGATGGTCCTTGGAACCTGTTTAATTCTTGTTATACTGGTTTAACTCTTCCCTTATAAAAATAACTTTTAACTGCTCCCAGCTAGTCGGTTGAATATTTTTCTAATGTATGCCCTGTTTTTACCCCTCTGAAGAAAAGAATTTTAATACACTATTGTTATCAGTTTTATAGAATAGAACAGAATAGGATAGAATAGAATAAGGGAGCTGGATAGTCCAACCCTGTATCTAGGCAAGAAACCCTATACAATGTAAGACAAATGGTTATCCAATCTCTTCTTTAAAACTTCCAGTGTTGGAGCATATACAACTTCTGTAGGCAACTTGTTCCACTGATAAATTGCTCTAACTGATTAATTGTCCTTGGAACCTGTTTAATTCTTGTTATTCTGGTTTGACTCTCCCCTTATAAAAATAACTTTTAACTGCTCCCAGCTAGTCGGCTGAATATTTTTCTAACTGTTTGTATGCCCTGTTTTTACCCCTCTGAAGAAAAGAATTTTAACACACTATTTTTATCAGTTGTGTAGAATAGAATAGAATAACTCTGCAGTCAAAACTCTGCCCATTTTTAAAATCTGCATCATGCATAAAAAAGGGGTAGCTTTGAGAACACCATTTATTTATTTATTTTTGTCAATTGCTTACAAGATAATAAGTATAAGTAAAAAGTAGTTATGAATACATGGATACATATAAGAAAAATAAAAAGAAATAAAAAGAAACAATAGGTCAGGGATGGTAGGCACGTTGGTGCGCTTATGCATGCCCCCTACAGACCTCTTAGGAAAGGGGTGAGGTCAATAGTAGACAGTCTAAGGTTAAAGTTTTTGGAGTTTAGGGGAGAAACCACAGAGTCAGGTAGAGTATTCCAGACATTGACCACTCTGTTGCTGAAGTCGTATTTCCTGCAATCAAGTTTGGTGCAATTAACCTTGAGTTTGTATTTGCTCTTGTATTGTTGTGGTTGAAGTTGAAGTATTCATTGACAGGTAGGACATTGCAATGTATGATTTTATACTATACTTAGATCGGACCGAAGGCGGCGTAGTTCTAGGTTTTCTAGGTCTAGAATTTCAAGTCTGGTGGCATAAGGTATTCTGCAACGAGTAGAGGAGTGAAGAACTCTTCTTGTGAAATATTTCTGGACTTTTTCGACTGTGTTAATATCAGATACGTAATGTGGGTTCCAGACTGATGAGCTGTATTCGAGTGTTGGTCTAGCAAATGTTTTGTATGCTCTAGTTAGTAGTGTAATTATTATTATTGCCATTATTGCCACCACAAGGGCTTTTGGACCACACTTTGCAGTCATCCCTGGCTGTCCTGATGGATATTTGTTGTGCTTAATAATCACCTTTGGGACTTGGATGCGGAAAACTGCATGCTGAAAAGGGAGCCATTCTTATCTCATTGGTGAAATAAAATGCATTGGCATGTGTAAAAAAAAAGAAATGCCCATAGGAAGGGATGGTTTTTCTGGCCTGGATATTGATCTGAGCACAGTAGTCCTTGATTTGCAAACCATTTGTTTAGCGGCCATTTGAAGTTACAATGTCATTTTTAAAAAGTGACTTGTGGCCATTTTTTACACTTAGGATCAGGGGTGGGGCTGCTGGGGGGTTCACAGGGGTTCGGGAGAGTCCCTAGCTAAGATTCTGTGCAGTTTGGAGAATCCCCAAATCCTACTCCTGGCTGATCCTGCCCATCCCACCCCTCCAGGAGTCCCCACGTGGCCCGTTTTGGATGCAGGTAAGTGCAGGGCACGCACGGAGATTTGAGGAGGGTGAAAAATGGGCCTCCCAGAAATAGGCCTGGTTCCAGCTTCCAGAGAGCCTCCAAAGCCTGGGAAGGCCGCTTTCGCCCTCCCAGAGGCTCGAGGAAAGCCTTTGAAGTCCAAGGAGGGCAAAAACGCCCTCCCCCCTGTGATGCAGGAGGCTGACTAGGCCACGCCCACCATGGCCACACCCACCCAGCAACTGGGCAGAGAACCCTTTGCTAACATTTTTGAAGCCCTTCTTAGGATCACTGCAGCATCCCCATGGTCATGTGATCAAATTTCAGTTGCTTGGCAACTAACTCATATTTAAGCTGGTTTCAGTGTCATGGAGTCATATGATCACCTTTCGTGACCTTCAGACAAGCAAAGGCAATGGGGAAGCCAGATTTACTGAACAATTGTGTTATTAACTTAACAACCGCAGTGATTCTTGTGACAAGAAACGTCATAAAACGGGGCAAAACTCACTTAACAGCTATCTTGCTTGACAAAAGAAATTTTGGGCTCAATTGTGGTTGTACGTTGAGGACTACTTGTAGATGATGGCTCTTCAATCAAACTTCTGGTTTCTTTTCTAATTTTGTTTCCCTTTTTCTCTTTCGCACTATTGGTCCAAATGGGTGGCTTGCTTCTCAATCCTTCCCCTTTGGTTCTAGTTAAACTGGCAGCTGGTTAATTGAGATTATCTTTGAATTCTTTATTCATTATTACACTACATTTTCCCAGGGTTTAGGTCAGGCCAAACTGGGTATGCTTGATTTATGACAGGACTCAAGTTGAGAGCCACAGTTCAGAAACTTCAAAGAATGTCCACATCTGTGATTGGCATGCCACATCAGACACATATTGGTGTTAAGTATTTATGTTCATGGTAATAACGGTTTGTGATGAAAATTACAAATTACAAAATTGGGATTAAAAACCGTCTGGGATTTTTTTAGGATTGTTTATTGACCCACCCAAGTTTAACCCCCAAATATTTATTCTGTGAAAATATTGTGATTTCCCCACAATCCCCCACCATCCAGTCAGAGCTGAAGAAGCTTCTTGGATGAGAAGCGAAACGTTTTGCAAAAAAAAAAACCAGAAAGTCCAGTTGCCTCCTGAAAAAAAAAAGCACCTTTGGGACAACCATGACCTTGGATGACTGAGAATCTCCACAGACATCTGTGAAAATACCGGCAATTTAATAAATACTGCTTTAACTAGAAGTACTAAATAATAACAATAATGTACAATTTACATCTTATGATGATGCACTTAACACCATATAACATCTGCCCATCCCAGCTTCTTGGGAAGGACATGACAGATGGACAAAAATGCCAAACCCAGTCTAAACATCTGGCTGACAAATCATAAAGGGCCTTGGTGGTGCAGGCTGTTAATCATCTAGCACTTAGTGCAAGCTGCCTGCAATTAGTGCAGGTTCGAATCCCACCAGGCTCAAGGTTGACTCAGCCTTCCATCCTCTCGGGGTAGGTAAATTGAGGACCCAAGATTGTTGGGGGCAATAAGCTGACTTTGTAAAAATGCCGCTTGGGGGGGCCAAAAAGCCCTACTAATAAGCAGGCATATACAATGGAATGAAGGCTATTGCCTGAGCACTTAGCATGGTGCTCCATAGACTGTAAGCCGCCCTGAGTCTCCGGAGAAGGGCGGCATATAAATGTAATTTAAAAAAATAAAATAAAAAATAAAGAGTCCCATTAATCTTAAGGGTGGGGGCTCAAGACTGATAATTTTGGGGAGCCTTAAATTAGTCCAAGCACCTTACTGAATTTCCATTTATGATCTGTGTTTTCTCATTGCCATCCAATATTGCAACACAAAATAGGATGCCAGATTGCTTGTTTTATTTTATTTATTCATCATTTTTATATAGCCGCCCATCTCACAAACAAGCCATTCTGGACAGTGCACAACAAAGTATAACACGCCTTGGCATTCTTCTTCTGAAAAATAGATATTCTGAAAACAGTCTGGGATTAAAGAAACCTAGGAGGCTTTGATCTCTCTTGAGAAATAACCTTGCTATTAGTTTAGCTGCTATTACTTTGTTTTTGCTGCTCCTGGTAAGAATCGGCATAGCGCGTAGCAAACAGCCTTAATGCTTGCAGGGCCTTTGCTGCCTGCCCAGAGCGGCCAGGAGATCCGTCTGGGTGTGAAGGCAATAATTAGTCAGCTCAGACTGCGCTGAGCCTGGAGCAGCCTTCCAACTTTGTAATAATGTGTTATACCACACAGGGGCAAGTCCAGCCAGCTGATTTTGCTAGCATCTTTTACAAGCCGGAGGAGTAAAAGTCTCATCTTCATGATTACCCAAGGAGGCAAAAATGAGAGTGAACATGTGGAGGGAATAGGGAACAGCCTTGGAAGACAGTGGGAAGAGCCATTACTGAGGCAACAATTAGCCAAGGGTGGCTTCAGTTGATTCTAAGAAACTAACTTGAGGAAATGCCTCCAGGCAGGCTTCTTCCTCATTCACACAAAGCAAGGAAGGAGGGAAGCCCATCCCGTCTTGCAAGATTCTGTTACTATATCTTTACAATAAAAGTAGTTTTAGATTTAGATGGCATTGTTTTCTTAGCCCGATCCATCTTATAAGGTAGAAAGTTTGGATGAGATGGTGAGGGCTATACCATTTATGTTAGATAAAAGGGAAAGGTGGTTGCAGATAGTGGCATGGTGAACAATGAAATTGGATGTCTGTAGAGATTCTCAGTCATCCAGGTCATGGTTATCCCAAAGGTGTTTTTTTTCAGGAGGCAACTGGACTTTCTTATTTTTTTCCTTTGAAGACATTTCGCTTCTCATCCAAGAATATTCTTCACCTCTGACAGGATAGTGGGGAAGGATTTATATTTCTTGCAGACAGCTGGTCATTTGCATCCATTTTTTTACAGGGTCGTTGAGGCACTTGGAGGTTTATCTGTGTCTTCAGGGTCACATGAGTAGTGCTCCTGATTCCTGTAGTCTGCAGTTTTTCCTCTGGGAATCCATTCCTACCCCCACACCATTCAAAGGGTGTTCAGTCCCAAATGGTATAGCTAAAAATCTGTAGAGATTCTAAGTCATCCATGTCATAGTTGTCCCAAAGATTTTAAAGAAAAAAATAAGAAAGTCCAGTTGCCTCCTGAAAAAGCACCTTTGGGAATGAATTTATTTTTATTTATATTTATTTATTTATTTTTGTCAATTGCTTACAAGATGATAGGTGTAAGTAAAAACATAGTTATGAATACATGGATACATATATGAAAAATAAAAAATAAATAACAAAAGAAACAAAAGAAACAATAGGTCAGGGATGGTAGGCACGTTGGTGCGCTTATGCACGCCCCCTACAGACCTCTTAGAAAAGGGGTGAGGTCAATAGTAGACAGTCTAAGGTTAAAGTTTTTGGAGTTTAGGGAAGAAACCACAGAGTCAGGTAGAGTATTCCAGACATTGATCACTCTGTTGCTGAAGTCGTATTTCCTGCAATCAAGTTTGGTGCGGTTAACCTTGAGTTTGTATCTATTGTGTGCTCTTGTGTTGTTATGGTTGAAGCTGAAGTATTCATTGACAGGTAGGACATTGCAATGTATGATTTTATATACTATACTTAGATTGGACTGAAGGAGGTGTAGTTCTAGGTTTTCTAGGTCTAGAATTTTGAGTCTGGTGGCATAAGGTATTCTGCAACGAGTAGAGGAGTGGAGAACTCTTCTTGTGAAATATTTCTGGACTTTCTCAACTGTGTTAATATTAGATATGTAATGTAGGTTCCAGACTGATGACCTGTATTTGAGTATTGGTCTAGCAAATGTTCTGTACGCTCTAGTTATTAGTATAATATTACCAGAGAAAAACGTAAGATTAGGTTAACAACTCTTAACACCTTTTTGGCTATGTAGTTTCAGTGGGCTCTAGTCGGCTTTTCAGTGGGCTTTCAGTGGGCTCTAGCACTTAGATCATTAGAGATGAGTACTCCAAGATCCTTGACAGAGTTTGGATCATCAACAAGGTCTTGACTATTCAGTCTTTATCTGGTGGCATAAATTTTTGTATCGGCTTTTGAAGTTGGCAACATGACCAGATTTATTTTTCCACCAAAGTGATTTCTTTTTGGATTGAAGCTTCCTTATTGTTATGGGTAATTTGTTTTTACTGGTTTTGGGAGTTGTTAATGGTATATATAGTTTAATGACTCTGTTGACTTCGAGTAAAAATATGTTGTAATGGTCTTCTACAATATTGCATCCAGTGAATAGAAATTGCCAATCAAGGGATGAGAGATCATTGTTTATAAGATCATAGGTGCCTTTTTTGAAGTTATAATTGGGGATTCCGTTGTTGTGATGATTTTTGTGTGGATGTATGTTGAGACAAAAGTCAATCATATGGTCACTGTTGGAAAAGGGTTCTTTAATTTGTATTCCGTAAATTGAATTCAAACTATTGCAGAAGATGAGATCGAGGCAGTTGTTAAGTCTAGTGTTGTTGGTTACTAGTTGTTCTAGTCCCAGATTGTTACTGCATTGTAGAAGGTTGCATGTGTGAGTTCAGTTGTACATTCATTAAGGGTCCAGTTAATATGAGGTAGATTGAAGTCACCAAGAAAGATAAAAGCGTGTGGGCAGGATGCTGCCCATGTTAGTAGTGTATTTAGCTTGTTTGCATGTTCGATGTCATAATCAGGGGCTCTGTAACATAGTAAGAACCAAAATGTGATATTTAAGGATATTTCACAGACAATGGTCTCAGGAATAGCAAGCTCCTGGATAACTTGGGTGTTTTTTAGATGTAGGGACTTTTTATAGAAGATAGCTCCTCTACGGATTTCACTGATCTGATCGGTACACATGATAGTCTCTTACTGTGGTAATAGAGTCAGGGAGAGATGTGTTGAGCCATGTTTCACAGACAAATATAATGTCGAATTTAGCCGTATTTAGTAAGAGAAGAAATTCAGGTATTTTATTTACAAGGCTTCTTGCATTGAGTAGCTTGCATTTAAAGCCAGTTGTGGTTGGAATAGAAGTAGTTAGGGATGTGTGTGCCTAGTTTTGAGTGATATTGGATTGGATGGGGTGGGGTTGGATGGGGAGTTGTGGGTTGAATTAGGGAACAAGGCCCATTTATAGGAGCAAAACTAAACAAAATGCAAATCAAAGAATCAAACTTTCGTCTCCACACACTTTGCAGTATTTGGGAGAGGGGTTTCATGCGTGTTGCATGTGGACCCAAGTCTTCATGTTTTGCACCTCTGTTTTAAGTCATACATGTGGAAGCAGCTTAAGAGCTTTAAAAAACCCGACTTTCTTGCAAATAAGGCTAATATCTGGGCTTACAGCCAAAAAATAAAAAAATCCCAGAAGTGGCATTTCAAGGTTATGTCAAACTTAATATGCTAAAGTTTGACTTTAATAACGTTTTACTTCAGCAGTGTCAAATATATGTCACTTGTATTATGATAAATAGGTCTATAATCCAGAACAATAGATCTTTATGGGTAGACGCAGGATCTCAAAGACTCAAAAGAAATTATGGATGTGAAGGCTCAAATTATAGGCCTAGATACAGATCTGGGTTGCAAAGCATCTGGGCAACCACTAGATGGTAGCAGAGAGATGCAGAAACTCCCAGGTCTGTCATTTAGTATCTAATATCTGATATTCCTAGTTGTGTGCTCTGTGATGAATATAGACAGATGTAAACGAAAAACCTCTCTGTTAACGGAAGCTTTCAAGTGCTTTAGGATGAAGAAACATGAGGGGTCAGCAGTGCTTAAAATAAAAATGAAGAGTTGAAGTGATTTTCAGAAGCAAGAGATGTGCTGCATGTCTGAAACCTCCTGGGATCCTGGCTTGTTCAAGAAAGAGTTTGATGCAAGAACATAGCCACTGGAAGTGGGAGTTTGAGTTCCACTTAGACCCATTTTTATTCCAATTGAAGAGGAAAACAGTAACACGAAGCTTTGATTGGAGATCAGAGAAGGAAGGTTTGTATTAGCCTAAAACTCAGTGTTATCTTGATACGGTCTTTTCTGCTGGCAGCAGTGAAGGTCTTCTGTGAGGCAGGATGAGGCAACTGCGAGAGATGAAATCCTTACAAGAAAATAGCAGACAGGATAAGAAGTTCTGAGTTCGGCCTCGATCTTTAGCAAATGTGTGTAATTTTGGAGTGGTGGAGAATTCACCAACTGGAGACAATATTACTTATAGCAATAGCACTGAGACTTATATACTGCTTTACAGTGCTTTACAGTCCTCTCTAAGCGGTTTACAGAGTCACCCTATTGCCTCCAACAATCTGGGTCCTCATTTTACTCATCTCGGAAGGATGGAAGGCTGAGTCAACCTTGAACCTGGTGAGATCTGATCTGTCAAATTGCAGTCAGCTGGCAGTCAGCAGAAGTAGCCTGCAGTACTGCACTCCAACTACTGCAGCACTGAGGCTCTTATGGTGTACTGGAAGCCCAGTTAGAAGAACCCTTGTGTCTAGAAGGCAACCTCTAAGCATGTTGCATGCGGAAAATGTCTAAGAAGGGAAACATACTTTTTTGGGCATCTCTATGTATAAAAAGGAGAACATCGAAATAGGAACAAAAGGCTCCAATGCAGGGGTGGGCTTAAAATTTTTTAGCAAAGGGCTGTCTGCCCAGTTGCTGTGTGGGTGTGGCCATGGTGGGCGTGAACTAGTCGGTCTTTTGCACCATGGCGGGGGGAGTTTTCCCTTCCCGGCTTTCCTCGAGCCTCCAGGAGAGTGAAAATGGCCTCTCTGGGCTCCAGAGACTCTCTGGAAGCCGGAAATGTGTCTATTTCTGGCCTTCCCAAACTTCCGGGAGGTGGATTTTTCATTCTCCCTGAGTCTCTGCATGCACCCTGCACTTACCTACATCCAAAATGGGCCGTGAGGGGACTCCTGGGAGGGGAGGGGAGGGGTGGGCGGGGCCAGCCAAGAGTGGGATTTGGGGGTTCTCTGAACTGCACAGAAACTTAGCTAGGGTCTCTCCCGAAACCCTGCGAGCCCCCAGCAGCCGACCCCTGCTCCAATGCCAGCACACATTGTGAGTTGTAAGTGACAGTCATCCTGAATGAAAAAGTGTCCTGTACCTGTAGGCCAGACAAGGAATAATGGATAGAAACCGAACAAGGAGAGATTCAACCTGGAAATAAGGAGAAATTTTTCTGACAGTGAGAACAATCAACCAATGGAACAGCTTGCCCTCGGAAGTTGTGGGAGCACCATCACTTGAGACTTTCAAGAAGAGATTGGACTGCCATTTGTCAAAAATGGTGTAGGGTCTCCTGCTTGGGTGGGAGGGTTGGATTAGATGACCTACAAGGTCCCTTCCAACTCTGTTAATCTGCAAAAATCTACATTTGGCCAGCTGTGCAGATATTGTGGGAATCTGAATCACTTTCAAATTTTTTCAGCCAGAGAACCTGACCACTTATCTTTCTTCCCCGCCCTGCCTGAATTTTAGACATTTTAATTTTTGTTAAATTTGCTTCATCACTTGTTCATCTCTTCCTTCACAACAGATACTTGGTAAGGACTCCAATCCTGAGGATTCAGCTCACTTTTAGGCTTCTTACGTATCTCACTCCCATTTCACTTTTCTCACCTTGACTTTTAGTCATAGGAAAAACCCCATTTAAAAAGCATGAAATGTCTCAACCTTCTACTATCAATCAAACCAAACTTAAGATCTAATATAACCAAAAGAGAAATTTTTGCCTTTTTTTAACGCACAAAAAGAAAATAAAAATTTTATATAGCTGGTGTGGCTGCAAAATTCCAGGCGTAGTTTCTGTCATTTCAGTCAGATCATTCTTTATTTATTTATTACACTTCCCAAATTCAAGGATGTTCTCAGTAATTTTAGAATGCAGTAATGCCAAAAAAAAAAAATGCAGTAAAACTTGCATAGTATAACTGGAAAAAAAAATAAAACCGAACTGTTTCTCAATTAAACCAATATCAGCCAGTAACTGATGGTATCAGTCCAATCTTGTAAACAAGCAGGAATTCTTTGTTGAAGTTAGTTAGAATCAGTATAGACACCACATTCCAGCGGGCACTGAGTTTCAATACATCCTTACAAAATTCCCAATATCGAACAAACTTGATGCATAAGTAAAGATGTGTGAACACGTGTTTAGAAACAAAAGGTATCCAGATGTCTTTGTCTTCTTTAAAAAACATTGCAACAGTTGAGCTCTGTTGCTGTATAAGTACACTTTGTAACCCACTACACACCCATACACAATCCCACTCAGAATCTTTCGCTGTCATCTGTCCACCCAATTTTCAGTGTGTTTGCATTTATTCCAGCCTGGATTTCTCAACCATAGCAAAACATCACACAGGTTGCAATTAAAATGATACACAGTGCTGCTGAATGATCAGGCAAATATATCAGAATTCTGGAACAGATAATTAACTCAATCACAATGGAATAAGCAATAAATGAAGGATGCAGTAATCTCTGATCCGTCACAACTTGTCACCTCTTCAATCTCTCCAAGTATAATTTTCATGTGGTTTCCAGGAGCACAGAAAAGGCCCCTTATCTCCAATGTTGAAAAAAGTCCAACAAAAGTCCAAAAGAATAGGATGCAATTTAAAAAAAGCAAAAGAACTGAAATGCTCCACAAAATCTTGTTACTTTGCCCAGTTGTTGTTTTTTTTAAAAGAAATTTGTGGTGAAATGCAGAACCTTAAAAAATGCAATAGGAATAGTAAAAGTCACTTTCACGACCAAGGACAGGATTCAATGGTCATGAAAAAGGCAGCTTAGAGACCACATAATTTTGTGGATCTTTTTTTTCATGAGGTAGATTTCCCTTTGAAGAAAAAGGTTTTTTTTTTTTAGATAAAAGGATAGGGAAATGCTGTTGTTCTTTCTCCTGTATCAAAATGAAAAGTTGCAAAGAAAAATAAAAACAAGAAACAAAACAGAGATTGAACAGTGTGGATTTAAAATTCTCCCGTTTCTCTGACATGGTCCTCAAATGGGAAAAATTTACTCAACTATATCATCTATGTATGGCACTACTAATGTTATGCGGTTTGCAGAGCCCACTGGAAATATGGATTTATAACTACCCATTCATGTAAGAGATTACCCTTTGGGAAACCAGTATAAAAACTACACAAGGAACACAGAAGTACCATTAGGGAGTAGCAAACATGCCATTTTGGATTAAACAGATCTGTTTTTGGGCTGGACCATTTCTAGATCCCACATATTATTTCAGTTCAGAGTTTTAACTTCTGGAATGGCCATTAAATTCCCCACATCTTGGAAAGACCAGATGTCCAGGGGAGAAATTGGCCTCTTCCGAGAATAATAAGTTGTGAAGTTATCTAATCACCAGTGTGCAAATATGTATGTCTCCAACTTATATCCAAGGTTTATGAGATACTGGATGGAGACACATAACCAATGAATTCAACCAAGCTTTTAATAAACAGATAATAGATAATCAGAGTTGAAAGAGATCTTGTAGGTCTTTTAGTCCATCCACTCAATAAAGTTCAAACTAGATTAAAGAGGCCACAATTGTTTCCAGAAATAATATACAATAGTGTCCAAGAAAATAACAGATTGATACAGGAATTTAATGTTACACATGCTTGCTGCTAAATGCATCAAGAATGCACTATCGTGTTAGATAATGATTACTTTTTTTGCAGATAACTATCTAATTTAAAATAGTTACTAATCAGAAACAACAGACCAAATCACAGTGATGTGAACAACAAATCCAAGCATCAATTCTACACCCTTATATGTGTTGTCAACATTTTTACAGGATTTAATAACATCACCTACAAATCAAGGGAATATTCCTTATCTCAGATAGCATTTTCTATCATAACATCCAACCACAATTTTAGATTGGAGAAACTTGCCAACCATTGTACAGAACAATTAACAGACAAAAAATGACGATATGTAGAAGCTACTGGAAGAATATTTCAGTTCTCCATTATTCTCCAACTATTCTTTCTTGGATTTCAAAGTGGCCATCCTTGAGCAAAGAATTACAAAACCCAATTTCATCACAAAACTCATCAAACTTCATCATAAGATAACTAATATCTTTAAAAAGATATTAGATGTGCATTGATGAGTTTGCTGCAGGAACATCTGCATTCTTTCCAAAACACGTTGTTGTGAGTTTAGTTCACAATCTCTCAAAAAAAATGTGGAAATATGTATAAAGCTTGCATCTCAGGACTATAAAACATGCACTTGATTAAATAAAGGGGGGATTCAGCTACAGCTAATTAATAAATACGTTTGAGGTGCGCCAAGATTCTTGCCTGTTTTGCTGCATCCTCTCTGAAATTCCCCAGTAAGAGGACCTTTCAATGATTTTAGCCCCAAACTTTCTTTCCTACAATTTGGCTTTCAGGAATGAAAAAGGGAAGTCATCTTAGCTTAAAGCAATGAAGCTTGAAACATAGCATTTCTCCCCGGCTGTGGGCCTTGTCCTAGTGCCCCTTCAGCCAATAATTCATTTTTAGCTTTTCCATGGGGTGGAGGTTGCCAACTCTTACCTTGACAAGTCATTTGTTCCTCTGACAGTTGAACAATAGACAAAACTAAGAAGGGAAGTGTGGTTTACCTCAGCACATCATTTGTATACGAGGATTTTTTTTTTTAAAGTCCTGGATTCTTCCTGCTAACAGCAAGGATATTTATCATGGGAAGATAGATAGAAAGAGAGAAGGGGGTGAGATGGGATGGGATGGGGGAGAAAGAATCACTTGGACAACATTTTGGGAGTGGGATATATTTTTAGAGAAAATAGATGCTCTTGTTGCATGGAGAAGAAGATCCCTGGGCAGAAATAAAGAATGTGGAAAACTTGGTTGCCCTTGTTTCTTCATTGCTGACATTCTGATAATAATGGAGCAGATAGGGTTGTTTGTGTTCCACGCATTTGGAGCAGTGTTGGACTTGCGAGTCCTCCCATTCTTCTGATATCAACAAGCAGGGAATAAGTCCTGGTTCTGGCATTCTTCAAAATGGAAGGAAAGAATATTTTGGAAATAATACATGGATGGGCACTGGAAGTGAGACATGTCTGCCGTGACTTCTCTCTTTCTCAGAAGACTGCTATGTTACCTTTTAGAAAAGACATTTGCTTATCTCCCTTCTACAGAAAGAAGTCAATTTTTCAAGGTGATGCCTCCAGAAACTTGTGTAAATGTCCTCTAGAAGTGGAGACACCCAGTGGGTTGTTCTTTGTGATTATGGAAATACTTGCAAGTTAAGTTAACCAGGGTTACACGCAAGAGATTTTGGCTTCTATGAGGGCAATGGTGTCAGAGCCCCATCACAGCCCAGTTCAGAGGAAGAAGAGGAGTTGGAGCTGGGATCATCTGAGGGGGTGGCCAGGGTGGAATTCTACTAGTTTGCACCTATTCGCTAGAACTGATTCTTAACATTCTAAGCAGTCCGGAGAACCAGTTGTTAGAAGAAATTACTGGCCTAATCCTGTAAGGAAGGCAGGAAGGAAACATTCTGGTGTTGCTTACAAAAACTGTCTCTCCGTTAACCCTTATTACATTCTTGGCAGGACTAGACTTCCTGTCTCAGGAACTTCTCTGGAGTTTTTTCTCCTCCTTTGCTGGTGCTTCGCTTGTATGGAGTGACCATTCAAAGTTACAATGGCACTGAAAAAAGTGAGTTATGACCATTTTTCACATTTAAGACTGTTGCAGCATCCCCACAGTCATGAGAGGCCAGGCGAGGAGATGCGTGCCTCGATGTGAATGATATTGAGTTGGCCATGCCCAGCCAATAACATGGCTACCAAGCCATGTCCACCCAGTCACATGACCACCAAGCCATGCCCACCACCTAAGCCACGCCCACAGAACCGACTGTTAAAAATTTTGAATCCCACCCCTGGGGGTGGCATGTCTCCCTTGGAATGTTTGGAGAGTCCAGAGGCTGAGGATGATGCTATTCCAAGCCCTCAGACACTGGGGGAAGTAGTTGACTGGATGAAGAGCTGCCTGCCCTCACAGACACAGGGGAGGATCAGCTGCTGACAGGCAGTGGTGTTGATAAGCAGCCGATCCCCTCTGATGAGGAACAGCTGCCTTCCCCACTTGATCCAAGGACAAGGAGAGCAGAGTGGAGGCAAGTTCAAAGGAGGCTTGCGGGGCTACTTAGGAGAAGGTCACCCCACCCTTCCTCACAAGGAACACCTGGTGTGGACTGACTTAAGGACAAGCCAGAGGGAGTTTTTCTTTGCCAGGAACAATTGTTTTTTTTGGCTTACCCTCTCTTGGCTTGGGCTTGTGCTCTTGCCTGTGCCTTGAGGACTTGCCTTTAGCCTTAGTACCTGAGCTCTGGACCCTGTGAGATTGCACCCTCTCTTTGGACTTCCTTTATTGTTTACTGGGTTTTGGGAACTGCGGGTGGCTGCCTTCAGAGTAGTGTGGGGTGGAGCCTTACCAGCCGTTGTAGAGCCATTTGTTGTGTCCTTTAATCAGAGCAATAAAGGACTCTATTGATGCCTGCCTCTGCCTAGGTGGAGTCATAACAAATTGGCTGGGGGATGGAGGAGGACAAAAGTCTCCATCCAGTCCCATGATGCTCTGGACTTGTTAGAGAAGAAAAGTTCTCCAGTTTTGTTTCTGCTATGTCATATTGGAAGTGGCATTTGGAATCCGTAACTCAACATTTTTATTTAGGAGGAGGAAACCTTTGTATGACCATATTTAAAGGGTCAACCTCTGACAGCTCTTACCTGGAACAGTTGAAGGCCTGCTCTGAAGAGGTCCTCAGAGTGACCTATTGTGAAGTGGTTGTGATATTGTGATACAGCAAATTCCTTGTCTGAGGCAAGTGGTGTCTCTGCTTCCAATGGGGAAGCATCTGCATGAGCTAAAGATAAAGGTCTAGTTGTGCCTGATTTTGGGGGGATAGCAATAGACTTAGACTTATATACCACTTTTTTTTACTCTCTAAGCAGTTTACAGAGTTGGCATATTGCCCCCAACAATCTGGATCCTCATTTTACCCACCTTGGAAGGATGGAAGGCTGAGTCAACCTTGAGCCTGGAGAGATTCGATCTGCCAAATTGCAGGCAGCCAGCTGTCAGCAGAAGTAGCCTGCAGTACTGCACTCTAACCACTGTGCCACCGAGACTCTGTGCTTATCTCCATTTCCTAGCACAGATAGCCAGTGTGAAGACCCTTTCCGTGAACATGTGGTCAGCATGACTATATGCCAAGGTTCACGGAACACTGTTATGTTTGCACTAAGGTGGCATCTATTTATCTACTCACATTTGCATGCTTTCAAATTGCTAGGTGAGCAAGAGTGGGGCAAGTAGCAGGAGCTCACCCCCATCATGCTTTGCTCAGGTATCAAACCCAGGCTGTCAGCTTTCCAGTTGACAAGCTCAACGTTTTTAACTGGTGAGCCATTGTGTCCTGCAAAAGGAGCAACAAATAGAATGGAACAACAGTTCTTCCTTTCACCTCAGTTGGTGGGTCTTCTGGAGCTGTCCTTGCTAGGCCAAGGTAGCCCTCAAGTTATGGCTGCAATGGAGTCTGCCCATTACAATCATTGCTGATTTACAATGTTTTTTTTTTTTTGTGGTGGCCATTAAGTAAACACCAGGATCATCAGTGCAAACACTGTAAGTTTTAAGTGAACTCTATGATTGTTAAGTGAATCCATTGTTTGCTATGTGCAATTTTGTCATATGGATTGCAGGATGCCAGAAACACTCATACAATGCAGAGGGTCCAAATATCGGAATTTCGGACCCAGGTTTTTCAGATAGGTCATAACTTTGAGTGGTCGCTAAGTGACTAGTCATAATTTCGAGGACTATCTGTAGACCCCAAACACTTTCTTGAATCAGATGAGAGTCCTTCCTCCCATTTGTCTCCTGGGTCTGGGTCTTTGAAACAGATTCCATACTTAAAGAGAAGGAAGTGAGTTTGATATCCCTTTCACCAAATATCTGAAATTCAAGTTGAAATCCATTTTATGCAGCTCCTATTTGCACCCCCAGGAGGAAGAGAGTGGCCAGACGGTTCTCCAAAGGTCCATTTTGTCTTTCTCAATAGTGACAATTCTGGTGTATGATCTCCATAATAACGAGGCTTCTCTATCGGGGTGAAGGAGGCTGATTCTGCCTGGGCCCAGCTATTTAACAGCCTCCTCTACTGCTTCAGTACACAGTTATGCAATCAGCAAAACAAAAATATTATCCGAACAAAAGAACAAGGCACATTAGCAAGCTGATTACACACGCAGCAGCAGGCTTTGTCACAACGGGACATAAATGACTTTTCACATTAAGGTTGATCGCCAAAAACATTTCGGGGGAGAGAATGGAGTTATTTCCTAAAACTGCCGTGTGGGCAGTCTGAGAGGGAGAGGGTGATGGAAAAGGTATACAAACTTTCTGTAAATATACATCACAGGAGATGAGCAGCAAGGGGTTTAAAGTGCTCACTAGGATGGAGAATAAAAAGAACAAGGAAAAAAAACCCTGTTATTCTAACAATCAAGTAACAGCATATTGCCTGCAAGAGGTGCTGTTGTGCCATGGATGTTCTTATCCATTCCTTTCCGATCCAAAGTCAATTTATCATAAAAGTTTCTCTATGAGAGAGGTGGGGTTTTTTTGCTGTTGAAAAAGAACTTACCCCATACATTTTTAAGCTTATGGGGCAATCCTAATCAAATCCACTACAACTCTACCTTTATTGTCTTGCCAAAGTCTCTGAGACCAAAAAAGGATACTCTATATGCTAGGTGCTTAAGGAGGAAATAATAGTGTTGTGTTAGCCCAATGCAAAGAGTGAAAGACATGGAAAATAAGCATCCACTGATTATTCCAAGTCTTGCATTTGCAACATTTTCAAATGTAGTAATTAGACATGTCTGAGAAAATTAGTTTGGGTTGCATTTTGTCAAAGCCTCATTCATCATCCTCCGCCTAAGCCAACATATAATTTCCAAAAGAATCTGGTGTATGTTATATTGAAGATTTTTCTTTTCTTTTAAAAAGCATACCAAATATATCTAGCTATTATGGAGTAATCAGATATGGACATTTCTTGGAGGTGTTGGAAAAAATATCCATCTGGTTCAGTTCCAAGCTGAGAGAAAGACACTGAAAACATGGAGGCTAATTGGAAAGATGGTTTAATGGTAAAGCAAAACCACCAAACACATGGGTTCTAGATAGTTGACCACATGGACTTGAGAGTGAGGGATATTTATACCTACTCTTGGGCTTTGAACTTGAGCTTCCTGTTCCTGTGCAAGAGCATGCATTCTATTGGCTGTTATCAGACTCCCATGGTGCCATGTACAAATCCTAGGAGTTTGTCTGAGCCAAGATTGGTTGAAGTTTGGCTAATGCAATGTTAGGAGATTGTGCAATGTAGTGAGTTCTGCTGCTAGTGGGTTAATCCTATTATGTCCTGGAGAGTCATATCTTAACCCCTTCAACCCAGAGCTGAAAGTTTTATTTTATAGATAGGCTGGCCCAATCTTTCTCAATGGGCACAAAAATTTGCTGGGTGGGAGGGAGATTGAGTCTACTTTCTGTCTTTTAAGAAAAACATGTTTCTCCATTCCTCCTTTAGGGAAATATAATATTCTGCCTTTTTAATATTTCTCAAAATATTTCATTCTTCTGGGAGATGAGTGGGCACTAACTTTCTACAGAGGGATGGAAAGAGTCGTGAAGCTCAAATAAACCTTAGTAAGGCTTAGATGGCAGCAAAGAGTTAGAGACATTCTTTCTGCTATTTGCTGCCATCTTGAGGCCTTGCAGATTTCTGCAGTCCAACTCTGGTAGGCATAAGCAATGATCTATTTTCAAAGATCCCTGAGCAGGTAGGTGTTTATAAAGGCTGCTGTAGATCACACACAAGAACTAGGTGATGTTCACATTTCAGCCCAGCTTGTGTTCCAGTTCTATGAAATCATCAGCTCTGTTTCAGCCAACTGAGATAAATAATTTCTGTTACTATCCTTCGCTGTAGATTCATGAAGCTGTTTTTTTGCTCCCCAGAGGGATAAAATACTGTATGATGCCCATGTTTTTAAACTATCAGGGGAATTATTGAAAACAACAGGTTCTCAAAACAAACTTGTTTGCTAATAAATAAAGAAAATGCCTCTGAGAAACATTCCCAGACTAAAGTTTATGATTTATGTATGATTTTAAAAATACTATTTCACTAGTATGTATAATTTTAAAAATACTATTTCACTAGATACAATCAGGGATGTCAGAAAACTAAAGCACCATTGAACAATTTTATAATGAAAAAATATCTGTAAACATTCCCACTTAGAAACAAGCAAACAACCCCTCCTTTTAAAAATATAAACTTTTACATGACCCAAACAACCAATGTGAATATACTGTCGCACCATGTCATTATAGAGTCTCTTTTAAACACAGAATCTAAGAAAATGTAAAGATCTCATTGTGTGAAATAGCTTCATCCTAAACAGGTACTAAACACTTTTTCCTCCATCCACAAATGTCTTCTTTCCACCAGGGAATAATTCTTCGGTCTGGATGGTTAGGTCAGAGACTGGACTTTTCCACTTTAAAAAAAAAACAAAATTAAAATATTTGTAAAATATGTATATTATTATTTTTTACCAGCTGCTCTCCTTTTACCTTTTCTCCTCCTGTTTCTCTCTCATTTCTTTTTCTATCTCTAGTGAATTGCTGCTAGATGTTCTCTTGGCAATGATTTGAATTGATGACTTAAAGAAGAATTTGAAATTAGGTTTAGGACTGCTTTGGGCACTATAGCCAGAGGTTGTCAGGTGGTAATTTAGGATTTTGTGAACGATGGATAGCTTCAAGAGTGCATGTTATTTCAATTTTTTCAAAAAAATCCTGATTTTTTTTCTGTGGAAGAAACAAACATCTCTGGCTTTGGCTGCCTGATTTGGCCACTTGGGCATGAAATGGTTTTATAAATCACATTCCTGCTTCTCATTTACAAGGCCCAGCCCAATATTTCCCCTATAGTAAAGCAAAATGTTCTGCTCTGTTTTGCCTTCAGTCCTTTTCCTGCATCCCAAAGGCTCTCCTAAGCTAAAAAATTATCCATCACTTTGGAAGCTATGCCAGACATCCCACCTATATGCAGTGAATAATAAGACCGAACTGAATCTTTTCTTGGCAAGGGAGCTGAATCAGAAGTATGAAAAATATGTGGATGTTAGGGGCTGATTAATGCCCACCCAAGAGATTTCCTAGCCTTGGTGTGTGGCATTTGTTTTTGTTAAAGGCCTGGCCTGGCCATGGTTTTAATAGAAATTGCGAAGATAAGTAAACAACGCTGCATTTCTCTGACTTACAGCAAGGACTGAAGTTAGAAACGGGTGGTAAATTGCTCTTCAGCTTCCTTCCTCAGGGCTACATTTCAAAGGGCATGACTGCAGGCCTGCATTCTTGGTATTTTGAGATGGTAGGTTAAATGGCAAGTGAGAGAGAGAGAGAGAAATAGCCTAGTTTAAATGAGAAAACGATGCACTCAGAAGAAACTGAGCATCTGCAGTACTATTAATTAAATTGGGAGAAAAGATAGCTTTAGGCCATCACTTTATGCCTTGTGGGATGGACCTCTTCCACTTTAGACGGCTGACACGATCTTTGAGTTCACCTCAAGGTGAGGTTCACTGACTCTGATCTTATAATAGGGAATGATAATCGGCCACTTTGATTAGCTTCAATGTAGTGATGCCAGGAGCCTGGTGGAAATTACGTTGTTCCAGAATGAAAGTGAGGCTGTCTTAAAAGAAGCAGAAATGAGAAGAATCTGAGAATACATCCTGAGACAATAGTTCTGTGCATAGGAACAAGCAAGATGAAAGTGAGCAAAACCAAAAAATAACCTCAAAGGAATGATAACGTGGAAGAAACTACCAAGAACCTAAGGGGAAAGACACCTTCGAACCAGTGAACATGAAAGAAATGATAGTAGAAGTGATCGACAGCTGGTATAAGATAAAATATGTGGCCGCACAGAGACTTCTGTGTTGTGTCTTTCTAACATTACCAACATTCCCTATTGTGTATTAACAGAATAACAGAGTTGGAAGCAGAGGTGGTATTCAGCAGGTTCTGACCAGTTCTGGAGAACCGGTAGCGGAAATTTTGAATAGTTCGGAGAACTGGCAAATACCATCTCTGACTGGGGGTTTTACAGTACCCATCCCCTGCCACGCCCACCAACCCACGCCCACAGAACAGATAGTAAAAAAATTTGAATCCCACCACTGGTTGGAAGATACCTTGGATGTCTTCTAGTCCAACTCCCTGCTCAAGCAGGAAATCTATGCCATTTCAGACAAATGGTTGTCCAATCTCTTCCTTAAAAACTCCATTGTTAGAGCACCTACAATTTCTGGAGGTAAGCCATTCCACTGATTAATTGTTCTCACCATCAGAAAATTTCTTCTTAGTTCTATGTTGCTTCTCTCCATTTTTACTTTCCATCTATTGATTCTTGTCTTGCCTTCAGAAGCTTTGGAAAATAGGTTGACCCCCCTCTTCTCTGTGGCAGCCTTTCAAATATTGGAACATGCTATCATGTCACCCCTTGTTCTTCTTTTCATTTTCTTTTACCCAACTCCTGCAACAGTTCTTCATATATTGTGCCTTCAGTCTGCTAAATATTTTTGTTGCTCTTCTCTGTACTCTTTCTAAAGTCTCAACATCTTTTTTATATGGTGGCGACCAAAACTGGATGAAATATTCCAAGTGTGGTGTTACCAAGGCATTATGAAATGTGATCTTGATGCTATCACTCTATTAATGCAGCCTAGGACTGTGTTGGCTTTTTTGGCAGCTGGCTCAACAGCAGGAACTGCAAAAGGGATCTTGGAGTCCTAGTGGACAATCACTTAAAAATGAGCTTGCATGCTGCTGGCTCATATTTAAGTGATTGTCCACTAGGACTCCAAGATCCCTTTTGCAATTCCTGCTATTGAGCCAGGTACCACCTATTCTATATCTGTGCATGTAGTTTTTCTTGATTAAATGGAGTTTGCTCATTATGGATGTTAGTGGATTGTCATTAAAAAAAAAAGGCTTAGAAGTTAACTGAGTCTCTCTCCATGTTCTGGTTTTTTTTTTTTTTTTGAGTTATCCTCCGTTGAAGACGATCCCAAAGTCCAAATCTATAACAGGCTGAATTTTGAAGGATCCAATCAGGGTCGGTCACCAGGCCTAGCGGTTTTATCTTCTGAGCTTTTGGATTCTAACCACTTCATCAACAAGTGGTTAGAAACAAAAAATCAAGGAATCCCTGCTCTGGACAACTTTAGAGTTAAATGGGATGGATGGATTTAGTAGCCAGGTTTCTGCAAACATTCTACCTCACTTTTCCCTTTCCCTCACTTTTTTGGCTAAAAAAACCCCCCCATAGTAACAATATGGCTTTCTTGGTGGTAAGCACCAAGAGTTTTGGCAGAGGGTCCTAGTGTTTTGTGAAGCAACTTTGGAAATTGTAGCATCTAGGCATAATGCAATGCATTTTGATCTAACGCTTCTTTTGCTCAGTTCACCAATCTCCTTCCATGCTTCCCATGGAACAGCCTAAGTGGATGAACCACCAACCCTGAAAGCTGGAAAAGGAGTCTCTTTTCCAACTTTTAATGCTGATTCTTCATAGCTTGGGTTGTAGGAGGAGGCCTATGATTACACCGTCTTCTTTAGTACTGGAAAACATTTTCTGACTGTGATGAAGGTAGGGAATCAGGATAAACTTGGATCTCTTGAGATATTGTTCTCAGGGTCCTAGGACTGAACCCGTAAACACTTTTATGTATATGTTTTAAGAAAATGAGCCTAATTGGGGCATCCTATTTTAGAGGTTGCTACTAGATTAGGAGAAGATCTCACTGCCACTCCTATTACTCATTGGCCCCGTTTGCCTGCTTTGTCATTAATGTGAATGTTGTAACTTTCAGTGGCCAATGTTTTAATTTTTTAACCTTTTAATTGTTTTATTCATGCCATTTAAGCCTCCTAAAGTCCTCTGACAGTGAGATGGGTGGCATATGGATTTGTAAATAATATAAATAAATAATAATATAATAAATAAATTGGGTAGCCCATTTTTACATTTTTATTAGGACTTTACAAATGCCAGAAGTAAGCTTTTCTGTATACATCCAAACTAGATTATATGTTTCTCTGTGTCATACAATATGTATGGGTCTATGCATGATTTTGTATTCGTTTGTTTGTTTATTTATTTATTTATTTATTATGTCCTAGTTACATAGTGTATATTGGAGGTGGTGACCCTCTGAAGGCTGTATGCCACAAAATTTCATTTTAATGTATGCCAATTAGCGTACAATCAAAGTACAATAAAATTATTCTATTCTATTCTGTTCTATAAAGTTCTATTCTATTCTATTCTATTCTAGAAAATTCTAGAGAAGAGACCCTAACCCTAACCCCTGTAATTTTAAGTGTTGTAGCCTAACTATCTTCCAGATGATATTCCTGGGTGGGCATGAACAAGAAATGCAATGGCAGAAAGCACGAAAGGAAACGAGATCTTCTCCTCCCCTTTGTAGTCCTCAGGAGCATCTTCGTCTAAAGCCAATCCTGTTTGCCTGAGTGCCATTTTGGGAGAGATGGGATTTACTTATTACAGTGCAGCCAACAGCGGCAGAGAGAAGAGATGTTGAAATGAGCCTGCTCATTGTTCTGTGTGCAGGTTTCTTCTATCATTTAAGACCAAGAGAGACTGTGGGAAAGCATCATTAGGACAAAAGGAAATTGCATGCTATTTGGGGCAATTAAGCAGAAGGGAGGCCTTGGAGACTGTTTCTGCAAAGGCAGAAAAGATAAAGCAATGGGCAGCTGAGCAGAGCAAAAATAAGCTAAAAATCCCAAGGACAGAATATGTCTCAGTGTGAGGAGGTATAAAGACCCAATAAATGATGCGGTGAAGATGGGTGGAATTCAGTTCAGAGAAGCCTGGAAGCTAGTTGCAAAAAATTGCTAAGGACTGTTCATGTTTCTTTATTAGTTGCATTACTTAATTAAGAAGATCAATGGTTAATCATTTTTAACATCTCATAGCGCTTTATTTGCATTTTCCTAACTGATAAGATTAAGGAAGGGCTTTCCCCCACCATATACTCCACTTCAGTGTAAAGCAAGGGTCTTCAAACTTGGCAAGTTTAAAACTTGTGGACTTCAATTCCCAGAATTCCTGAGCTAACATGACTGGAGGAGGAATTCTGGGAGCTGAAGTCCACAAATCTTAAAGATGTCAAGTTTGTAGACCTCTGGTTTAAAGTGTAGAGTTGTGGGTGTGAAAGTGTGTCTAATGTGGAGTACTTAACTATTTAACCTTTATAGATGTTTGTAATATGAACTCTACAGGTATGCATGCAGACATGCAGACTTATCATGCTTTTCCCTCTCAGGTTAAGCAAAATTCTACACGTTGCATAAAAGGATGAAGAAATAGTAAACAAAATAATTTAAAGGCATGAAATAAGAGACAGAGATAAAAGGAAATGTAACTACAGTATGTCCACTGGCTATTTCTTCCCTTTCCTCCAAACCCTTCCTTTTCTTTCATACATCTGCTTTCTGATTCGGTATGATTCATTAAGGTATTTTCTATATAAGGTGGTATTTGATTCTTCAGTTCTATAATCTGCATTCACGGGACTCTCATCATTAACCTATATCTGCAGGCTCTGAATTGGGAGCATTGTGATTCAAATATCACACGAACCTGACCACTTATTCAGGAGTTGTCAAAGCAGATGTTCGCTGCAGGTTCACCACTAGGATGGTAGCAGGTTGTTATGAGTGAAATTTGGTTATTATATTTGAGAATATAAAAAACCAAACTGAAGCCATTTTGTGTTCGCAGTTTGACCTTTTAAAGCTCAGAACAGTTATGAAATGTGTTTTTGTGAGACAATTTATTTGGCATAAGTTAGAGGACATTTGTACTGGGGCGCTCTGACATTATAAATGTCACACTAAGGAATATTAATGTTTCCTTATAATTTTTCTGGAATATGAAAAACAGGAAATCTGAAAATGTTGGAAGTTTTCCATGTTGTATAATGCCCATATATGGAAAAAGGAAGTGTTATGCAACCATGTGATTTGATAAACCTATATAAGCTGTATTCACTAAATGGAAGGCATCTCCTTCCTCTTAGAAAATGTTTCTTTTCTAGAGTAGAGAGGAGTCCATACTGCAGTATTTCCCCTAATAAAGCATCCTATAAATCAGATTATCAAAAGTCTGTTGTTTCATTTTTATATGCTTATAACACAGGTGGTGAGCAATTTTATCCTAGAGTCTTTGTAGGGATCATCTCTGGGTACTTAAGGCAAGTTAAGTCCTTTTAGACTGTGCCACCAACTCCAGGAATGGTCCCAATCCATTTGAAGAGATTGTCTCATTTCAGTAAGGTCATGTGCAAGCTACTGTAGCTTGGATTAAATCTGTTGGATCCATAAAATGATTACATTTGGCCTTACCTGGTGCCTAATCCATTGCTGTTTTCCACTGAAGTTGGAAATTCTGGTTTTCCCAGTCTATGATCTTCTACCTCCATGCATATGTTTGGCTAACACTTATTTTGGGTGCACCAATTTCCTGTGCTCATAGTTACCAGAATTACCTCTGAATACAGAACTGGAACTCAAACATTTGCGATTTATGGTGCCTCTAGTTCCTTATCTGCAACTTGAATTCCTTTTCTTCCTCTTTGTTATTTAGTGTACATTTGATTTCAGTTAGTATTTTTTCCCTGGTTTAGCTCATTAAATCAAGGATGCCATTTCTCTTAATTTCAGAAACATAAATCCTTCCTTCTTTCCTCCCTCCCTCCCTCCCTCCCTCTCCCTTTTATTTGATAATTCACAATTTTTTAACTATTTCCTGCCATCAAAACTGGAAAAGTTTTCGTGGGTATTTATATGTATCAGTGGTGGAATTCAATTTTTTTTACTACCGGTTCTGTGGGTGTGGCTTATTTGGGGGGCGTGGCTTGGTGGTCATGTGACTGGATGGGTGTGGCTTAGTGGTCATGTGACTGGGTGGGCATGGCCAACTCAATGTCACTCACATCAAGGCGTGCCTCACCTGGCCCCTCCCCTCCCAGCCATTCCTTGTCACCCAGCCTCAACTTATCTATAGCTCTGTAAAAATGTTGTTCACCTTTTTTGACTTTATTATCTGCATACTTTCATGGACCACTGAAAGGAGGAAATGGCTGACATGCTTTACCCAAGAGTGTGATAGGCAACAGGCTTTTAAGGGGCTGCCACAAAGAAAGGGGGACAATGTATTTTCCAAAGAAGCAGAATGCAAACAAGAAGCAATAGATGGAAACTGAACAGAGAGAAACAACCTAAAACTAAGGAGAAACTTCCTGACAGTGAGAACAATTAGTCAGTGTAACTGAATGTCTCCAGAATTTCTGGGTGCTCAATCACTGGAGGTTTTTAAGAAAAGACTGGACAGCCATTTCTCAGAAATGGTATAGGGTTCACCCCAAGATTCCTTCTAAATATTATTCTGACACCTTTCCCAGGATTTCTACTCAGAGTTTGGCATGCTCAGTCTTCTTGCCTGAGCTGGGGGTTGGACTAGAAAACCTCCAAGGTCCCTTTTCAACTCTTGTTAAACACATGTGTATTTTATGCTCTGAACTATTGACATTGAATGCATGTAAACCCTGAGAAATATGTGGTAGCCCTGGGCAAAAGAAAGGCAGAAAAATCACTCTATCATGATTTTTGTAAAATATTAACACATGATAAATAATGGAACAATTAAAAATAATAGCACAGAGTTTTATCTCTTTCTTTCTTTCTTTCTTTCTTTCTTTCTTTCTTTCTTTCTTTCTTTCTTTCTTTCTTTCTTTCTTTCTTTCTTTCTTTCTTTCCTCCCTCCCTCCCTCCCTCCCTCCCTCCCTCCCTTCCTTCCTTCCTTCCTTCCTTCCTTCCTTCCTCTCTCTCTCTCTCTCTCTTACACACACACACACACACACACACACACACACACACACACACACACAGACAAGCATTTTGGAAGCAGCTCCTTTAAATTTCTCCAAGGCTGGAGTGGATTCCCCCACCCCCTCTGTCAGACCGAACGTCTTCTCACTCCAGCACTTTAACTCACAAGGGGAATGAGATACTTGCAGCGTCCATGGGGAATCCTTACAGACGTTTTTAATGGGCTTGCTGCTTTCAAAATGCATTTCTTTTACATTGCAAAAGTGCTCCAAGGCTCGATTCACCCCCACCCCCTCTGTCAGACCATACTCCTTCTCACTTCAGACATTTTAGCTCACAGGGGAAAGCGATACTTGCAGCATCCATGTGGGGAATCCTTGCAGAAGTTTTTAAAGGACCTACTGCTTTCAAAATGCATTTCTTTTACGTTGCAAAAGTGCTCCAAGGCTCGATTCACCCCCACCCCCTCCGTCAGACCGCACACCTTCTCACACCAGACATTTTAGCTCACACGGGGAAAGCGATATTTGCAGCATCCATGGGGAATCCTTGGAGAAGTTTTTAAAGGACCTGCCTGCTGCTTCCAAAATGCATTTCTTTTATGTTGCAAAAGTGCTCCAAGGCTCGATTCACCCCCATCCCCCTTATCAGATCGCACTCCTTCTTACTCAAGCACTTTAACTCACACGGGGAAAGCAATACCTGCAGCGTCCAAGCCTTTCTTCCTTTCCCCTGGGGAGAAAGAGTGTGGAGAATGGAAAGCCAGGAGAGCGATCACAAGTCAGCAACCGAGCGACTGGGTTGGGGGTGTGGCCAGCCAGGTGTTGCCACCGGTTCGGCGACCCATGCCAAATAACCACTACCGGTTTGCCTGAGTAGGTGCAAACCGGTTGAATAGCACCTCTGATATGTATGGTATTCAGCTTTGTTCAGGTATTTTCCCACGTCATTATAGTTGTGCTTTTAAAGACGAACACAATACACAAGCCTGATGATGGCAGATGAGATTCTGCCGAAACGTCGCTACAACTTTAAAAGCACAATTATAATGATGTGGGAAAATACCCGAACAAAACTGAATAACATACATACATACATACATACATACATACATACATACATACATACAATGGGGTAGGGAGGGAGGGAGGAATGGTAGACTAAATTGTCAGCTTTAATTTTTTCTATGTCACATAAGTTAAGAACAGTACTAATTACTCTTGGCACATCTTCACCAGAGTGCTACAAGGGCAATTGCAGTCCAATTTTATTTCAAGCATGGGCACATTGTCCAATCTAGATCTATTTTGCAAGCCAACACATTTTTGCCTACATTCAACCAGCTGGGAGATACTCGCAGATACAGGTATTCATATTATATATGCATTGCTATTCCAGATAGCAGGGCCATCTTGCAACCCACAGAAAATTTGTATCAGTTAATGAACCAAAAAGTGCGGATGATACTTTCTCCCAGTCCATTTGAAATACTGACCCCCTTGAAGTTCATTTCTGATTGGAGAAAGGAAATGTTCTCACTGAGGTTACTATAATCAACCTCTTTAAAAGATTAGCTTCCTCGGTGTGATTTAAGAGAAAATCAAAGGGAATTGTAAATGATCATTAATATTAAACTTTCAGGCTATTGTCTGGAGAAGAGCCGGTGTGATGTGGTGACTTGGGAAGCCCAGGTTAACATCCACTCTCTGCTGTGAGACTCACTGGGTGACACAGCTCTTATGGCTTCCTTTCAGTATCGCTGGCTGAGAAACTGTTATGATTCCTGCGCCTAGGCTGAATACGGTCTCTGCCTCTGGTGGGAACTTCAGAAATGTCACCTACATGAATTAACTTTGTGGTTCTAATTAAAAGTTTTAAAAAGCACACTCACTCGCAGAAAAAAAATTACATGAAACTGACAACTCTCTAGAGATGAAAGCCTGCCTGAACACCCAAAAACCTCCCTATTTTGGAACGTATCCTTTTTTAAGTCACGGCAAGCGATGCAAATAAATAAATAAATAAATAAATAAATAAATAAATAAATAAATAAATAAATAAATAATATTTATTTATATAATGAATGAAGTCTAAGGGGTTTATGCCAGATGCCATTGGGCCTTGCCACAAACCTGGCTAATTATGCCCAATGTGGACTACTCTAGCCGTTCTGTCAGAATGTAGCTGGGCCCCTAGCCTTACCCTTACTGAACTTTGAAGAATGCCATGCTGATTAAATGCCATCTTTTCTTTCTCTCGTCTTTCCTCCTTGTTTATGCCTAGAAATATAGTAGGAATTTTGCCTAAAACTGAGACCACATGTGACTCTCCCTCACAGATTCCTTAAAGTGCTCTCTTCAGGCCTTAAACTAGCATAATTTGTGGTACCCTGAGAGATGTACTCTATTGAAAGCTGCCAGTGGTCCTTCCCTCAAAGCAGAATAATTTGAGAGCAGTGATTGGTGGCTTCCATTGCAAAGGACTGCTAAATGTGTGTGTAATGGTCATCCAGAAAATTACAGGTAGAACTTGACTTACGACCACAATGGAGCCCAACATTTCCGTTACTAAGTGAGGCATATGTTAAGTGCAATGCTCTATGGTACAACCTTTCTTCTCACAATTATTAAGTGAATCACTACCTTTGTTAAAAGTCTGTAGAGATTTTCTGTCATCCATGGTTGTCCCAAAAGTGCTTTATTTTCTAGGAAGCAACTGGACTTTTCTCTTCTTTTTTCTTTTGAAGATGTTTCGCTTCTCAACCAGACAGGATAATGGGGAATGGAAGGATTTATATTCTTTGCAGACAGCTGGTCATCTGCATCCTTTTAGAGGGTCATTGAAGCACTTGGAGGTTTATCTGTATCTTCAGGGTTACCTGCGTGGTGCTAATGGTTCCTGTAGTCTTCAATATTTTTTTGCTTTGGAAATCCATTCCTACTCCCACACCATTCAAAGGGTGTTCATCCCAACTTGTATAGCTAAATAAATGCCTCCAAAAGAAAAAACAAGAAAGTCCAGTTGCCTCCTGAAAAAGCACCTTTGGGGCATTGCATTTGTTAAGTTAGTAACAGAGTTGTTAAGTGAATCTGGCTATCCTATCCTTCCAACTTTGCTTGTCGGAAAGTCACAAAAGGTGATCACACAACGCTGGGATACTGCAACCATCATAAATATGAACCGGTTCCAAGTGCCTGAATGTTGATCACGTGACCATGGGGATGCCTCAACAGTCATAAGTGTGAAAAAAAGTCATACATCTGTGCCACGGTAGCTTCGAACAGTCACTGTTGTAAGTTGAGGACTACCTGTATTAGAGGACAATACACTAGGAGCCACCGGAGACAGACGCCTCTGCAAAAGCCAAGCATCCAAAGTAGTGGTGGGATTCAAAATTTTTTACTACCGGTTCTGTGGGTATGGCATGGCTTGGTGAGCGTGACTTGATGGGCATGGCAGGGGAAGGATACTGTAAAATCTCCATTCCCTCCCCACCCCACTAACTTGCTTTCCAGCTCCATTCTCCTTTGCAGGGCAAGAAGAAAAGACCCAGCTGATCAGCTGGGGCTCAATGGGAGGCGGAGAATAGATGGGGCAGGGCAAGTCAGGGGTGGCATTTGCCGGTTCTCCGAACTATTCAAAATTTCCACTATCGGTTCTCCAGAACTGGTCAGAACCTGCTGAATACCACCTCTGTACCCAAGCCATAATAGCAGGTAGAAAACATTGCCCAAATGACCAGAGGGAACAGTGGCCAAAAAATGACCAGTGAGCAGATCCAGTGTCTATTGGGAAAACAAGAAAAACATTACTTTACAAATAGAACATATTTTAGATGCATCTTCTAAAAGGTGAATGGAACCTCCCCCTGCATGGACTGAAGATGGGATGAAAGTTGTATCAGGAGGACATGGCCTGGAAAAAGTGTGTTTCACCTCCTCCAACATAGTTAGCTGGATGTGAGGGTGAGCCCAGAAGTTTACCGTCACAATTCAACGAGGAAATTTGCTGGGAATGCTAATTTCTGAAGAGGTCCACAGCCTTTGCACATATTTTATTACATTCTCAGTCAGGAGGGTTTTGCATGGTCTTCCCAGCTGAGCAAATAAGTTCCTTTTTGCTGCTTTGAAGATATTTTCCCCCTGAATTCAACTAACACAATATTCTATATGGGACGAGGGAAGGACCAGCGTTAGTTGGAAGCTTTCTGTTCCTCTCATTTCCAGAAGTCAATAATAAAGAACAGATAGTCCTTGATTTACAGCAGTTCATTTGGCGACCGTATAAAGTTCCAACAGCACTGAAAAAAGTGAATTATGACCATTTTTCACAGTTACGTCTTTTGTAGCATCCCCAAGATCATGTGATCAAAGTTCAGGTGCTTGGCAACTGGTTCATACTTATGATCGTTACTGTATCCCAAGGTCATGTTTACAACCTTTTGACAAGCAAAGTCAATGGGGAAGTCAGATTCTGTGATGACCCGGAGTGTAACACAAACGTTAACAAAATCCAAAAAGTAAATAAATGTTCTTTAATGCCTCCAACTTGGCCCCACTGTTCAATAATTCTCAGTTAGAGATAAAACATATTCAAAAATAGTCTTCAAAAGAAAGCAATTCAGTCCGAACTTAATGAGCAGATAGAGGTGAAATAAAAAAACAAACAAACTACAGTGATAAAATTTCCACAATGGAACAGGATAAGTAATCACCAAATTCAAGGACATAACAAGACACAGTCTGTTGGAAGGATGCCAACCAACATAACTTCAGCCCAAAATAACACACACTTTGCTTCTGGCAATGCTGTGTTGTAATTGTCTCTCTTACATACTAGTCTCCCCAGCTGCAACCAATGAGGAGAATCATGGCCACTTCCTCTCTCTTAAGCCAAGTTTTGCCTTTTCTTTTCCACCCTGCATGTCCTAGGATGTAGAGGGGATGGGCTTGGTTCTTCCTCTGACTGCCCAGCTGGCCTCTGCCCTTCCCCACCCTCTTCCACAACCTTCGCAGCCACACCTCCACTTCCTGTCGGCTGTTCCTCCTCTCCCTCAGAGTCCAACTCTACCAAGGGCATGACAGATTCCCTTAACAACCGGGTTATCAACTGCAGTAATTCAACCATGGCAAGAAAGGTTGTAAAATGGGGCAAAACTCGCTTAACAACAGAAATTTTAGGCTCAATTGTGGTCATAAGTTGAGGCCTACCTGGATTTGATTCTAATAATTACAACAGCAAACTATAATGATAGCTAATTTGTAATACTCATGTTTTAACTCAGAGCTAAGAAAGGGAAAACATATTCTCCTTACTCCCCTCCCCCCTCAAAAGAGAATTGATTCTGGAATAAATTGTCCATCTTTTCATTGGCTTGTTTTCTTTTTATTTTGAGGTGAAGAGAAGGAGAAGAACAGGATAATCAGTAGCAAGGTGGATGGATTCAGTTACAGTGGTGATGAAAACCTGAAGGAGCATATTAGGGACAAATTGCCATGGAGAAAATCCTGTGGTCACTAAGAGTCAATAATGACTTGGTGGCACATCGTCTATCCATCCATCCACCAATCCATCCATCCATTCTTTTTTGCTCTGAATAGAGTAATATAGAGGATCCTGTATTTTACATAGGCAAATTTGCAGGAACAGACAGGCAGAATCAGAGGTGGTATTCAGCAGGTTCTGACCAGTTCTGGAGAACCGGTAGTGGAAATTTTGAGTAGTTCAGAGAACCGGCAAATACCACCTCTGACTGGAGATTTTACAGTATCCTTCCCCTGCCATGCCTACCAAACCACACCCACAGAATCAGTAGTAAAAAAATTTGAATCCCACCACTGGGCAGAATGATACTCCAAGATTGATCTTGTTTGAACACAATCCCCAGTACTGATGGCAACAAAGCAAGAACACATGCTTTTCATTATTTTTGCAGTTATTATACAATTCATCTGTGTCCAGTCCTGTGGATGCATTTTTATCGAAGACTGCATGACCAGCAGATTGAAGACTTACGGTTACCATGCATCAGCTGCAGAACTTTGAAGAATTACTTTTGCTGTTGTTAGTTGCGAAGTCGTGTCTCCACGGACAATGTTCCTCCAGGCCTTCCTGTCCTCTACAATCGTCCGGAGTCCATTTAAGTTCATGTCTACTACTTCAGTGACTCCATCCAGCCACCTCATTCTCTGTCGTCCCCTTCTTCTTTTGCCCTCAGTATTTGTCAGCATTGGGCTCTTCTCCAGTGAGTCCTTCCTTCTCATTAGGATCTGGTTTCATCTTCAGGATCTGGCCTTCTAAAGAGCAGTCAGGGTTGATCTCCTTTAGGACTGACCGGTTTGATCACCTTGCAGTCCAAGGGATTCCAGCACCATAGTTCAAAGGCCTCAATTCTTTGGCACTCAGCCTTTCTTATGGTCCAACTTTCACAGCCATACATTGCAACTGGGAAAACCATAGCCTTGACTATATGCACTTTTGTTGGCAGGGTGATGTCTCCGCTTTTTAGTATGCTGACTAGATTTGCCATAGCTCTGGGTTTCCTTGCACAGCATTGCTCGTAGCTTCATTGAGCTATGCAAGCCCCTTTGCCACAACAAGGCAGTAATCCATGAAGGAGGAAGAACCACTAGATTATAACAAAAAGAAATATCAATGTTTAATATCTATTGGGTTTATGCAGCTATTCTAGCTCTAAGCAGATCAAAGATCATGTCATCTAAACATTCTATGATAGAATTTCAGCTCTAGAAAAGTTGGTCAATGACTTATCCGTAATCCATAAAAGTTTCTGGTCTTATTTTAATGAAGGGATAGACAATTTAGTACTAACAGAAGAACAAAGTTGGAAGCAGTGGTGGGATTCAGCCTGTTTGCACCAGTTCGGAAGAATCGGTTGTTAACTTTCTGAGCAGGTTGGTGAACTGTTTTTTGGAAGAAATCATTAGTACAGAGAACTAGTTGTTTAATTATTTGAATCCCGCCACTGGTTGGAAGAGACCTTGGAGGTCTTCTAGTCCACCCTGCTGCTCAGGCAGGAGACCCTATCCCATTTCAGACAAGTGGTTGTCCAATCTCTTCTTAAAAACTTCCAGTGTTGGAGTATTCACACACTGAAAGTTTTAAAAGAAGAGATTGGACAACCATGGTCATCAACTACATGCATCTTTCTTTGAACTCATTAGCCTTCCTGCTCCACCAGAATAAGTTATTTTAAAACACATCATTGATTTGTTGCAAATTGTGGATCTCCAGGATCTCTTTGAATTGTAAGAATCTTCTCTATATTGAATCCATTCTTAGAATATAAAAATGAAGGATAGCCCAGTAGTTATCTGGCCGTGTGTCCAGCTGCACAGAAAAGAAAAAGGTTAAGAAGGTAGAAGTAGGAATAGAGGAAGGCTAAAAATGAGTGCTTGACAAATAATTATGTAAAGGTCAAAGTTTATGTGTCAGTGATCGGGATGCAAATACATAATGACATAATTTGCATGATGCATTGTACCCTTGCAGTTGTGATTTGCTGGTGTGTGTGTGTAGATGGGATCTAATTGCTTGACCAAAGCAACATATAAATCCAAATCATTAAATAATTAAGTAAGTAACCAATAAATTGCCAGTTTGCAAACCACATAAGAAACACAAGTACATGCTTTTTCCATTGGGATTAGAATCAATATTAAAATAGTGCATGGGAGCACTGATCTGAATTGAAATCCTAGATATGTGAATGTGTGCAAGCAGAGGAATAAATTAGCATTGCTCTGTGTTGTGAGCCACAATTTGGATTCCCTGTTGAGTTCCCAGTGATGAAATGGCATAAGGATTGGTCTTCAGATTGATAAGAGTTTGAATAACTGTTGAATAAACAATCCACAGCTGCAAACACATCTGGTATCAGAGAAGAGAATTTCATCCTTTCTCTGGTCTACTTAAAAGCTGTGAAAAGAAAGTCCCACCACTTGAATGTGCGCAGCAATATATTGGCCCTTAACTGGAAATATTTACTGGATATTTAGTTTATTTATTGGATTCTTGCAGCACTATGACATTCTTCAAGATCACAGAATTGCAAGCAGTACATCTTGATAAAGAAAACTCTTATGAGATTCATATCCACTTTCAGTATAAGCAGTTACCATGCCTATGATGCATGAATGGCTAGATATCCTATATGTTGGGAATGTAAAGGGCTTCAGTCCTTTATTTTCATGGTAATGTGTCAAAACAAATGTATGGGATAGTGTTGTATTAAGACCTCCAGAATAAAAAACAGATGAACATGCGCTGTATTAGATCATATTTTGTCAGTTGAAAGAAGGATGGATGGAACGTTGACAAAGGGAGCGAGAGAAAGTAAATCCCTCTTTTTATTTCTATTTCTTATTTTGAGGTCTCTGATATTTAGCAGTGGAAAATAAGTTGCTTAGTCCCGGGCTAAGATTTGATTGCCTTTTCATTGCAGTGATTTTATTGGTACCGCATTAACCAAACTACTAGCCTAAATTTATCAATACATTTGCTAGATATTCCCCTTGAAGGTATTGTTGGTCAGAGTAATTAGCTTATAGAGAAATATCTTTATAGGAAGTAACTAATAAAGACTCCATGATTACAATCTTGCAGCAATCAAGTATCGATGCCTTTGATCCAAATTTGATTCCCAATGACTAATGGACTGGGCAATCTTGGCAAGGGTTAGCCATTGCCTTCCTGGGTTTTTTCCAACTTCCTGTTTAGCCTACCACATGGTCTCCCATTGGAATACTAATGAGGTCCATTTTTAAAAATTTTTTTGCTTTTCAAGATCAGCCAAAGGCAATGGGTGCTGAGGCATTATTTTATTATAATTGATTGGTTAGATTTATATCCCACTGTTCAACTGCAATGGTGAAATGCACAAAAAAACTGGGCAAAACATCAGTTGCACCATTGTGGATGCCATCTTGACATCTGTGGACAACCTTATAACCTTCCTTCTGGAGCTAGAGGTGATAGGGCATCCTGTGGTTAATGAGGGTTAATTTCTCGCTAGGGCGGTAAAATGTACAATACTGAGGCTCACACAAAATGCAAATCTAAGTAACTGTTTAGCATGCGTATTGCCTAGCAACCAGGTTGAGTCAAGGAGGTTTGATATTTGACTTGTGGTTTTGTGTCACATCAGATGTTCCTAAAATCTACCATAGATAGTTTGCCTCTGGATAATGAAATGGGATGTTTTTGTTCAGCATTCAACCTATCCTGAACTGACATTTATTTAAAAACCTATTTCCATTACTGTACTTAAAGATCAAATAAAGCCTATCAGCTCCTCAATTCATTGGAATCACTCTGCTCATTCAGACATTCTTGTAATCGAGAATGTACTTAAAACTTCTGTTGAGATCAATGGGAATTAAAATATTTAGTTATGGCTGGATTGTTCCTTTACTGTTTTAAGCCTTTTGAACCCGAGAATGTTATTTTCGCTTAACTTTTAAATTTACTGCACTGTGATCCTATATAATCAATTTCATTGATAATCCAGCTGGATTTATCACCTGAGAACTGCAAGTGATAATTAAATATTAATTAAATTAAATAAATAAATTAAATAAAATTAATAAAATAAATAAATAAAATAATAATTAAATATTAATTTTAAAAAGTGATAATTAAATATTAAAATGGAGGATTTTGAGACTCGCTTGTGACACAGTATAGATTACTTTGTGAGTTCATTGGTGAGCATTAAATTCCTATAGTATCTCCAGGGTGTCGAGGGTTAAAGAACAAGAGGCATTTGCTGGAGATTTATGGAGTAAGAAGGGGAATTTTATACCTCAGTGAATCTGAGGTTGAATTTTGACATTTCCCTAGGAGACAAGCCCATTATAGGCTATGCAGAGATTTACAGATAAAGGTATTAAACAATGCCACAGTTTTTAAGCAGGAAAATAGAGCTGTACTTTGTGAAATACGTTTAAAGAAGAGTTAGGCAGAAAAAGGCAGAATTCCTTGAACAAAGAGAAATGAGGTTAAGGAGGCTTATGTCAGTCAGAAAAGTAAACGCAGCTTAGGGAGTCTATTAAAGTCAAGAACTGACAGTGAAATGTCACAGGACAAGCCATTCCACACGCTTTTTTTTTCTTCTTGTCCTTTTTTCCCCTAACAGAAATTCCGCTTTTGTGATTGCCAAGGTCTTTCCACAGAGGTGGTATTCAGCAGGTTCTGATCAGTTCGAGAACCGGTAGCAGACATTTTGAGTAGTTCAGAGAACCGGCAAATACACCTTTGACTGCCCGCCCCCTATCTATTTGCTGCCTTCCAAGTCCCAGCTGATTGGCTGGGTCTTCTTTTGTTGCCCTGCATGGGAGAACAGAGCTGGAAAGCAAGTTAGTGGGGTGGGGAGGGAATGGGCTTTTATAGTAACCTTCTGCCCGGAATGGGATGGGAATGGAGATTTTGCAGTATCCTTCCCCTGCCACACTCATCAAGCCATGCCACGTCCACAGAACCGGTAGTAAAATTTTTTGAATCCCACCACTGTCTTTCCAAAGATCTTTCCAAAGGTGAAAGGATCTCACTGATCTGCCTGGTACTGCCACTCAACACCTGACTGGAGTTGAAATCTGGAGGTGGCCAAATAGTAGGTATGATTGATGTATTATGATGATTTGTTTTTGTCCCAGTTAAAAGGCAATCAGAGTGACTTATGGTTCCCAAGTCGCTTCTTTCTGCTTGCTGATCCTTGATGGGTCTTGATGTTTAAGCACCTTGCAGCACAGAAGAGAAATGTGGCATGGCCAAGGGCAGGAGGGGGAGAGGAGAAAAACGTTGAATCAAGCTGGGCACTCAGAAGAATCCACACTGGAATCTATGTCACGATGGGAAGGGTATCTGTTCTGTACTCCTCTTCTCTTATTGCATTGATGTTTTTTTTGCCAGCAGTCCTGTCAAACATGACCTACCTCCTTTTAGGAGAAGGTGAGCAGGAAGAGCTGCCTCAGGCCAGGGGATGGGCCTGTAACAATATTTAGTTGACCGAGTTGCTCGGGTCATCTGACTCTGTACAAGCAGGGTAGAAAGATCATAGCTTGCTATATGATTTGGGATTCATTTCACCTGTGGACTATAATGAAGTGGAACAAGTTCTCTCTGCCACCTGGGTATTGGATCCATGCCACACTCCCCCAGGAACCTCATGGGGTGAGCAACAGCTAGTTCAGGTTTTACTGAGGGACGGAGACATCTGCATGGTGGTATTGCCCCTTCTTCAGAAGTTTTGCCTGATCCAGCTGTTTCAGGACAACTGTTGTGTTGCTTTTGGCCTCCTTTTTGAGGATGGTGGGATTTCAGTCACAGAGTATCCTGGAGAAAACAGACTATCTAGATTTTTTTCAATCAGGTTTCAGATATGGAGTTGAGATGGAAATGACATGGTTTGCTTTGTGGGGAGACTTTAGCAGGTCTCGATCGGGGAAGTGTGCTGCTAGTAGACCTTTAAATATTGCTGAAGATCAAAACATTTTGGGTGTGCATGAGCATTTCTAAGAGCAGGAATCTGACCTGACCAATTACTGAAGCAGGCTTTTAAAAGGAGATGTTCTATTTATAAGTTATAGACATAAGCAAAGCCTTTTCAGGAAAACTTGGTCTTAACAAAATGCAGGGAAAGGTGGAAGGAAAGAAAAGAATACCAGAGCAAAGTAGATGGCCTCAGTTACAGTCAGGGGTGGGATTCTACCAGTTTGTACCTATTCGCTAGAATCGGCTGTTAACATTCTAAGCAGTTCGGAGAACCAGTTGTTAGAAGAAATTACTGGCCTAATCCTGTAAGGAAGGCAGGAAGGAAACATTCTGGTGTTGCTTACAGAAACTGCCTCTCCGTTAATCCTTATTACATTCTTAGCAGGACTAGACTTCCTTTCTCAGAAACATCTCTGGAGTTTCCCCCCTCCTTTGCTGGTACTTTGCTTGTGTGCAGTGACCATTCAAAGTTACAATGGCACTGAAAAAAGTGACTTATGACCATTTTTCACACTTACGACTGTTGCAGCATCCCCACAGTCATGAGAGGCCAGGAGAGGAGATGCGTGCCTCGATATGAGTGATATTGAGTTGGCCACACCCAGCCAATAACATGACCACCAAGCCGTGTCCACCCAGTCACATGACCACCAAGCCACACCCATCACCCAAGCCACACCCACAGAACCAGTTGTTAAAATTTTTGAATCCCACCCCTGGTTACAGTGGTGATGAGTGCACTATTGAAAGACTCAAAAGATAGACTGTGAAAGTCTAAAAGTCTTATACAGGCTGACAAAAAAAGACAAGAGACTGTATTCCAGCAAGGAGTTATTGTTTGTTCAGAAATTATCTGATCCTCTGTCAACTCTGATTTTTAACTCTGGATGGAGTAACCTTCTTCCTAAAATAGAAGAACTTTCACACAGCTTCAACTGATGAGCCAGTTGTGATAGTACCTGAAACAGGAGATCCAAATGATAGTGACATGGCCTTGATATTACTGGTATGGACTACTATAGATATGGATTTAACATTTAAGGTCAAAGACCTTTGTCTTTTCATATAGGTATTTGTTGACATATTCCACTACCCTTTTAGAGGGCAATGCACCACACATTGTGAGTAACTCTCAAGATGGGGATCTGACTATTTCTGCAAAATATTTTAGCTATAACTTTTTGGGGGGCAGCTTAATCATACAAATAAAAGTATTAGGTAGACTGTTTCTCTTACTTTTAGGAGGGGAAAAATGCCACAGATATCCATGAAGTATATTTTTATGAGCTTGGGGAAAATAAAACATTTTTTTCAGCTGTGGATAAATCTCCCAAATGAATCAGTGTTTTCAGACAAAACAGCAGCAGGTCCAGAAGGAATAGAAGAGGAACGATTATTAAAGGTTTAAGCCATTGCACAGAACGGAGATGATTTATTAAATAATTTGATATTTTGAACACTATCCCCATAACAAACATAATTGCATACTGAGTAGAAAACAACGTGCATTTATATTCCCAATTTAATCATTTGAGAAATCCCATGAATAATTTCCCCAGCTTTTGCAAATAAGTATCCCACAGAATCTCAACTTCTCATCCCATCCCATTCTCCCCTCCCTCTGTCTCAATCTTTATTTGTTTTAGTGAAGCATCTCAAATCTTATAGGGTGGGGTTCAAAAACAATTACTACAACATTCTTCTCACATTTATATATCAATCAACCAATCAACCAATTAATCAGAATAGAGCTGGAAGGGACCTTGGAAGTCTTCTAGTCCAACCTCCGGCTCAAGCAGGAGACCTTATATCATTTCAGACAAGCATCTCTCCCAGAGTAGTATTCAGCAGGTTCTGACCAGTTCTGGAGAACCAGTAGCGGAAATTTTGAGTAGTTCGGAGAACTGGCAAATACCACCTCTGACTGGAGATTTTACAGTATCCTTCCCCTGCCATGCCCACCAAGCCATGGCCACAGAACCGGTAGTAAAAGAATTTGAATCCCACCAATGATCTGTCCGGTCTCTTCTTAAAAACTTCCAGTGATGAAGCACCTACAACTTCTACAACTTCTAAAGACAAGCTGGTTAATTGTCCTCACTGTTAGGAAGTTTCTCCTTAATTCTAGGTTGCTTCTCTCTTTGATTAGTTTCCACCCATTGTTTTTTGTCTTGCCTTCTGGTGCTTTGGAAAATAAACTGCTCCCCTCCTCTTTGTGGCAACCTCTTAAATACTGGAATGCTTCTATCATGTGTCTACCCCCCCACCAGCTCCTTCTTTTCTGTAAACTAGCCATACCCAAATCCTGCAACCATTTTTCATATGTTTTAGTCTCCATTTAATCATATTAGTTGCTTTTAATCATCTTAGTTGCTCTTCTTCTATAGAAGGTCTGAGAAGGTCTGAGTGAAGGAGTGAATTTTTAACAAGGGCCTAAAAGTATTGTAGTACTCTAGTTGCTTCCCTGATTTCAGATTACTGGACCACCACAGAGAAGGCCTGCCTGGAGCATCTACTGGATGGACTCACTTCAGTGGTGGTATGCTACCAGTTCGGACCAGTTCACACGAACCGGTAGTAAAAAAAGCCTCCGACAATCAGCTGAGAAGAGGAAAAAAAGCCACTCAGCTGAGAGAAGAAAGAAGAGAAAAACACAGGATCAGCCCTTCCACCTGCCCTTGCTCTTTTCTCTTCTTTATCCTCTCAGCTGATTGGCACTACAGGCCTCAGCTGGTGTAGAAAGCTGCATGTGGGTGTTAGGAGCGCGTGCGATCACCAAACTGGTAGTGGAACAGGTAGGATTCCACTGCTGATTCAGTTGCTTTCTTTACATGTAGCAGGTGTATGACTGAGAATATTCTGATTGGTCTTAGGTTTTGCAATAGCAATAGCACCTTGATTTATATACCACTTCATAGCCCTCTCTAAGCGGTTTACAGAGTCAGCATATTGCCCCCAACAATCTGGATCCACATTTTATTGACCTCAGAAAGATGGAAGGCTGAGTCAACAGTGAGCTGGTGAAAATCAATTTGCCAAATTGCAGGCAGATGGCAGTCAGCAGAAGTAGCCTGCAGTATTGCATTCTAACCCATTATGCCACTGCAGCTTTTTTTCCAACCTTATATGTCACATGCAAAATCCTGAACATGGCTCAATTGATAATAGACAACTAATACACTTTTTTCTGATATTTTTTGTGGGGGAGGGTGGCCAGGGATGGGGGTAGGCAGCCCCATTGTAAATCATCAGGAATCCATTAGTCTTAGGGATGGCCATATTTATCAATTATCTTTTTTTTTTTTTTTGCAAATTTGTCAACCTTGCTTTTTCATTTTTTTTTCAAACTGTTTAAACAAGCAGAAAAAATTGTGTTGGTGCACAGTTCTCCAGACACACTTCTGTTTTTTATTTGGCCTGCCCCTCACTACCCAATATAATGCATACTTGTATATTACAGAGGCATGTACAGGGACTTCTTGCCTTCAAGGAAGTTATGTCTGAAAATCATCTGTTAAATCCAACCAAGAACTGAACTAAGATGTATGTGTCTGGAGACCTGCAATATTTTTCTCTAGTTTACACCTATTACGTTTATTTAGACATACTAAATAATGCCCCATTTCCATTTTGGGAAACATTTCCAGCACTAGTCCATAGTTCAGTTTCCTTCAAAGAAAATCATTGGGAACCATATGGGAATTTCATAATAAAGACACTTTTGAAATGAACTTGACTCATATTGATTTATATAAAGACATCCATGCAGTTCTCTTGGCATTAAAAAAACCCAAATGTTTTACCATTGTTTCATTCTGGGATTTGATTTTTTTAAAAAATGTAATCTATTTCAGATTTCTTGGAGTTTCTGGTAGTTACCCATCCAAGTAATACCTAATTCAATCTTTTTTAGCTTCGTTCGGGGTCTACCAAGGTTGATTAAATGTTGCCACTTGCAGTGAACTCTTTGAGGGTGAAAAGTTAATATCTCCTGTAGGTTGAATTTGTAAGAGAAGAGCCTTCTTAATTTGTGGTAGATAAAAAAAATGAGTTGGTATGAAATAGTTTTCATAAAATTATTTTTCATGCACTATATCCCTTTTCATTAAATGCAATGGATCGATTGACTGATATAGGGGATGTTGGCATGAGACAGGAGAAAAAGGCAGGGTGGATATGTAGATGTAGATTACATGCGACACAGATTTCAAGTACTTTATCAATTCACATTTATATTTATATCCAAAGCGCCATCATAGCGCCCAACAAATGCACAAACAAGGTTGACCAATTTTAATCCACCTAAAATTGGAAATTGACAAAGAATAGTTTTAAAAAATTATTAAGAAAGGAAACTATAACCTAGGGTAAAATAATTTTTAGATAAATGAAAGATAATTTAAAACTCCCAATTTTAAATTATATTACTGTGTAAGCTATTTGTCATGAATAGTCAAATGGAAAATCTCCCCAAACAGCAGAAAGTCAATATTAGAAGTTCAGCCAACAAACTTCACAGATATTTATAGTATAAGAATACAAAATAAGATAAATGTTTAAAAGGCCATATTATAAGACAGTTTGTTGAGAACATGGAATTCCACAAAAACAATAAGTCCAGCAATTTCATCTTTAGCTCCACCCTCAAATGCTTTTTATTTTGGAGACAATTGCTGTAAGAAAAGTGTAATTACATATGCTGATATGGTTCATCCGGTTTTTAGAAATAGATCAGTCATAGCAAAAATTATTTGACAAAGGCTGAAATTTCTCCTATATTGTTGTAAGTAAAAATACAAAGAAATAAAAATAATAATAAAGTGACCTCATGAGACTTTTTAAGTCAAATGACAAAATGTAGGCACATATATGCTGAGATCCATACAGAATATGAAATAACACCAACCTAAATACTTGAAAATAATGATTTTTTAAAAAAGATAGAGATAGTAACCAAAAGCAATTTGAATGTTGATAAATAATTTGATCTAATTACCAGTGTAATACAATATAAAGTAATTTTAAAACATAACATCACTTTTACTGATTAATACTACTTTTACTGACTGTATTTTTTTCCTTTTATAACATCATGGGCATTTATTTTAGATAATGATAAACAGTGGTGACATTAATTAGAGTTTAGAGTTTGTGGTAATTTATAAACATTTCTCATGAAGATATAATCATTTTAGTTTTATACATTCAATTAATTATTTAGTTAGTGAAATAATTAATTCTAAATTCTATGAAAGGTTCAAAAAAGTACGCCCACGAGCTTTTCCTGTATTGCCATCATCTGCCAGTGATGCACCTCTAGATTTTTCAAAGGACAAACAAGACAGAATTTATACCACAGAATTAATGGAATCAAAGGAATAATAATAAATAATATCAAACTTTTCAACCTTTCCACTATTATACACTTCAAAATATCCATCTTGGAAAAAAAAATATTGCCAGCAGAATTCAGCAATCAGTCGAAAAGTTTCCTGCTATCTCTGAACATAATGAATTTTTAACACATTACAGTTGTTAATGGATGAGAAGCTTGTAATCTGTCACATGTAACCTGAAACAATCTAATCCCTCCTCCTGTTCTCCACCATTGCCTCATTCCATTTTAGCTCAATGTTTTTTAACCTTGGCATCCAAAAATACATGGACTTCCATTCCCAGAATGCTGGCTGAGGAATTCTGGAAGTTGAAACCCACACATCTTCAAGATCAGGGGTCTTCAAATTTGACAGCTTTAAGACTTGTGGACTTCAACTCCCAGAATTCCTCCTCCAGTCATGTTAGCTCAGGAATTCTGGGAGTTGACATCCTCAAGTCTTAAACTTGTCAAGTTTGAAGACCCTTGTTCAAGATGCTAAGGTTGAAAAACACTGGGCTAGCTACTCCAGTGTATCTGGTGAAGTGACTTGTAACTCATGAAAGTTTATATCTTTTTTTTTAAAGAGTTGTTATTTTGAAAAGACGCTATCAGATTCCTTCTGATTTCAGGTTTAGTGTGACTGTGTGATTTTATTGATGTTTCAGGTAGTTTTCTTAGAAAACATATTCATTCATTCATTCATTGGATGAATGAACATCCAATTTGTACAGCCATCCACCTCACATTGTGACTCTGAGCCACTCCCATAATTAAAAAAGCAACATGAAATAGTAAACAACATATAATTAAAGCAATTAAAACTATTCTTTTCTTTATATTTTTACTTAAAGCATAAAAAATAGCCAATCACTGTCCTCTTTTGAGATATACTATGAAATTTGTAGTCCATTTATAGCCCTGAACATCAATGGCAAACATCATTCAAGTCTTAACTGGGGTAAGACCTTGCTTAGCTTTTTAAAAGCCGAGCTGGGCTAGTTCTCTCAATGATCCAATGTGTAATTTACATGTCTATCCAGATGAATGTAACTTCTAGATTTCATCTTTTTTGAACACACTTCAAGGTCAGATCACGTTCATGAACAACATCCATCATCTCATGTTAAACTGATAAAGCTTTAGGAAGTTTTTCTCCTATAACAAGCTTTTTTGAGTCACTGAAAAACTATCACAGTTAATTAGTGTCAATTCTAAATAAATCTGATGCAGATATCAGCATGCACATGATGCAATTGGGTGGCGTTCATGTCACAATTACGTAATTGCGTTAGTTGTACACATTTCCTAATTTTAATTTACATGTCTACATGTTTACATTAAAGCGATCCATGGCATTGGACCAAGCTATCTGCAAGACCGCGTTCTGCCGGTAGTCTCCCACCGACCTGTGCGCTCCCATCTATGTGCCGCCTGGTGACCCCGAGAAATAGGGCCTTCTCTGTGGGGGCACCCACCCTCTGGAATGGGTTGCCTCCTGAGCTATGTAAGACCGCCGACCTGAGAGCATTCAGACGTGCGCTGAAAACTTGGCTCTTTGAGCAGGCCGGCCTGGGCTGATTTTAAATGGGAGTTTTAAAGTGTAATTTTAGACATTGGGGTTTTAAATTTTGGGGTTTTAAATTCGGGATTTTTATTGTAATTTATTGGGGTTGGGTATAAATTTTAGTGGCAGCCTTAAGATATTTAATTTTCTTTTAACTTTTGTAAAGTGTAATGTGTTATAGTTGGCTGTACACCGCCCTGAGTCCTTCGGGAGAAGGGCGGTATATAAATGTGTTATAAATAAATAAATAATATCATAGTGTCTTCTAATGAGTATTGAGTATGCCGGTTGTCAATAACTTATTTGTAGGACACATCTCATTGGGAAAATTGTGATAGCCTTCTCTGCAGCTATTCAGCAGCTTTGTGTGATGTCCTTTGTTCAGAGCCCCTGTGTGAACTGTTATTGAAGCAATGTTGTTTTGCAGTTGTTCGGAATCTGGCTATGAATTGCACAAGTCTCTTGCCCCAAATCCTGGAGGTACCATTCACAAAGAGTCATAAGTATCTAATGGCTGCAGTATTATAACTTAACACTTAAGCAGCAAGAAACTTAAGTGTAGGAAATAATAAATTCAGCCCATCATTGTGTCCAAGGACAGGATGAGATTGCTATGCTGTCCGCCTGCCAATGTATCTTTATATGCATCCTGACAATATTCATTGAGTTAACGATGGCTGATGAATGATGGAATTTGATGCTGATGATTTTCTGTATCCAGCCTGCTATATATTACAAAGCTGAGCCAAGTTGCCTTCATGGAATGGAAAAGTAATTCTCCAAAGCAGACACCGTAGCTGCTTCCTTGATATAAATTAATGGACAGTGTGGATTATTAACTTGATGTTGAGGATCTTTGGTGGCTTATAGTCGATAATAATGTGGGTAATGAAAATCATTAGCAATATCATTTCCTTGTTCGGTTTCTTCCAGTATCTCACCCAGTTTGTCAGCAAATTTGGGCATATTCAACTCTGTTATTTTAATTAATTTATTAATAGTAACTTCAAACGTTAACAATCTTTAGACTGGTTGAAGTTTTCCCACTCATCCATTGAATTGGGGGCAAAATAAAATATTAACCAGCTGTCATCGAAGGTAGGACATATAATTGCTGTGTTCATTGAAGAACAAGTTGCTTCAGACAAAAAAATAGTCTTATATTTTGGCATAGAGATATGCAATTAGAATATCCAGGACCATAAATATCCTCTCCAAAAAAACTTAGGCAAGGTTCTTAGGTCTTCTCTGTCCTGAATTGCAACTCATAATGACAAAGGGGGAGGAGGGATGAATAAATACATGGGGAGGAGAACATCGCTGGGAGTTGAAATCCACACATCTTTAAGTTGCCAAGGTTGAGAAAAACTGCTGTGGACTATAGAAAGGATCCAGGCGGTTAGCACCAAATGTCTTCTTCCTTTTCACAGAACTGATGACTTCCACCTGCTTAATTGGCCATTGCCCTTCCTGGCTAATTTAATCAGCTGGTACAAGACTGACCTCATGCTCAACATTTGACAGTTGCATTGATCCCAACTCACTCAGCATTTAAAATACTGTGTTTAGAAAATCTGTCGATGCATCTCTCTCCATTTGGCTTTTGATGGCATTTCAGGAGCTTCATGAGGGCAGGCCTAGAACCAAATAATTCAATGTACATATTAATTGAGATTCAGTTAGATGATTATCCTCCCTGTATTAGAATTTGGTGACCATGTTGGAGAGTGGCTGGAGTTCTCAGGCCTTACATACCTGTTGTAAGGATTCAGACAGAAGCTAGTCTCCCAAGAGAAATTGAAATAAATTTAGTAGCAATATCAATAGCATTTATTTATGAACCGCTTCACAGTGTTTTACAACCCTTTCTAAGTGGTTTACAGAGATAGCATATTGCCCCCAACAATCTGGATCCTCATTTTATTGACTTCGGAAGGATGGAAGGCTGAGTCAACCTTGAGCAGGTGAGAATTGAACAGCTGAACTGCTGGCAGTCAGCAGTCAGCCAAATTAGCCTGAAATGTTGCATTCTAACTACTGCACCACCATGGTTCTATACTTTGGACTATACCAGTACAAATGGATACCCCAGACTTTCCCAACAGTAAGTAACAAATATATAACTCATGAATATACGTGTCCCAGGATAATGTTGCAGAATCCAATCTGGGTCAGTCACTGGGACCAGAGATTTAGTCTTTCGAGCTTTCAGACTTGTGCTGGGAATCCACCCTCAAGGAGTTTCTGTCTACTGGAATGTATGCTTGGGCTATTTTATGTTTAGGATTTATATGGTACATGGTTGTATGTGGCTTTTTAATGATTGATTGGGGTGTTGATGGCTGGCAATTGTTGTTGGCTGTTGTTTCCTTGTGCTGCCAAGCCCGCGACTCCTATTTCTAGAACTGTGAAAAGTCTCCCAGATAAAATTGATCCACTTCTCAATATGAACCTTCTTCTCCAGTTTTTAAAAGGGTGCATTATGCATTGCTTGTGGTCTTCTCTAGTACAATCTCACAATTGTTTGGGAAGAAAGAATCAAAGAGTTGAAAGAGGGCATTTAGGCCATTGAGGTGAACCACCTGCCTAGTGCCAAAACCCACAATGTGTACCATCTCTAACTAAATGCCTCTCTCAATCTGGATAGCACTACCAAGAAAATAATGTGTGTTTCCACCCTCCCTTCCCTTTCCTAGCTAGAAGGTAAACTCATCTTTTAATGCTCTTGCTCTGACCCCTTTGATTTAATCCCAATAATTCGTGATGCTTCTTTCTGTGTCACTTACCCCTCAAGACAATTAACGAGACCAGCAATTTGCCAGAGCTGCAAATGAACAAGCCAGCCAGTCTGTTGCAAGAGGTCAGTATCTCTTCACTTAACTCTAGGGCAAGAAAGAAGTCAGTTAATTGGACCTGGTGTCCTTCCGTAGATTGTTCCAGCCAGAGGTCACAGATGTCTCAGGAGCTTGAGGCTTTTCGTTGACCCCTCCTCAACTCTGCAAATCACACTTTTTAGTTTGAACTACAATGTGTGTGCTATATATATATATTTTCTTCTGCTAATATATCCAGCAAAGTTTTGCAGTAGCTTCCCAACCTGAAGAATCCAGAAAGTTTCAGTATAAATTGGTGGGAATGAAGATGATACTCAGGTATGGCTTCATTTTTTTGCTTGCAGCACAAAGGCTAGGACCCTGGTTATCCGTGAGTTGCATATGATCCTGGCCACAAATAAGTATAGATAGTCCTCAACATACAACAGTTCATTTATTTATTTTTTAATACAAGTTTTTTATTTTTTATTTTACACCTCTCTTCAAGTGAGCAACGTGATTCTAGGTTACAACATTCATACATAGTCATAATTGAATTTCCAACTTTCTTATCTAATTTCATATCAAATCATTATCTATTCCACTGATCTTTGAATAAGTTCTCACTTCATATTTTCAATTCATTAATCCAATATCAAAAGCATTTCATCCTCACATATATTTTCCACTCTTTATCCCCTATTATTTTCATTTTCCAGCTTACCACCTATTTTATTTTACATTATCTTCCTTAACTTTCTCAAAACTGATGTATAATAAACAAACAAAAAATAAATAAAAATAAAATAGAACTAATATATTCAGGATCCACATGGTATTTTCCCCAAACTACAATAAATTTTATATTTATTCCAGAGATATGCATATAACCATTTCATATTTCTTTTTTGTTTCAATTTAACCAAATTTTACTTATGAAATGTAATGAGGTTATTATATTATGATTAAAAAGGAGGGGAATGAAAATTTAATAAAATTTCATAGATACAACAGTTCATTTAGTGACCACTGAAAGTTACAATGGCACTAAAAAAATGACCGTTTTTCATACTTATGACCATTGCCGCATCCCTACAGTCACGTGATCTAAATTCAGGTGGTTGGCAACTGGCATGTATTTAGGATAGTTGCAATATCCCAGAGTGATGCGATCACCTTCTGATAAGCAAAGTCAATGGGGAAGCCGGATTCACTTAACCAGCATGATAGTAACAACTGCAGTGATTCAATTAACTATGGCAAGAAAAGAAGTAAAATGGTCAAAACTCACTTAACAACTGCTTCACGTAGCAACATAAATCTTGGGCTCAATTGTGGTCATAATTCGAGGACTACCTGTATAGTTATATGGGAAGCTTCACCCTATGTTATGTACTAAACTGTGAGATGAACCTGTCATTCAAGAATGCACGGCCAAATTCCTGCTGCATTTAGGGAAAGCTGATTGAGAGGGGAGAATATCTTCCCTCACCCTTCCATAACTCAGAGGAAGAGGACATTATATATGTTACATAGAGGACATTATATGTAGAGTAACAGATTATATATATATATAATCAGAGTAACAGAGTTGGAAGGGACTTTGTAGGTCATCTAGTCCAACCCCCTGCTCAAGCAGGAGACCCTACACCATTTCTGACAGATGGCAGTCCAGTCTGTTCTTGAAAGCTTCCAGTGATGAAGCTCCTACAACTTTTGAAGGCAACTTCTGTTCCATTGGTTGATTGGTTCTCATTGTCATGAAATTTCTCCTTACTTCTAGGTTGGATCTCTCCTTGATCAGTTTCCATCCATTGTTCATTTATGTCAGTTGCAGCATCCTGCGGTTACCTGTTCACTTTTTTCAACCTTTCCAGTTGGATTTTGACAAGCAAAATCAGTGGGGAAGCCAGCAGGGAATGCCATAAATCATAACCACATGATGCTTTCTGTACCACTTTAATGATGAATTCTCTGGTCCCAGTTGTGGTCAAAAGTTGATGTAACACGTCATAGTTTCAGATCAGCTAAACTTCTTTTCATTCTGCAGCTGCCCAAACTGTCCATTCCTTAAGTAATGGGGCATTTTGTTTTGTTTTGTTCTATATTTCTGTGATTTTAAAAAGTATGCATAAAATTATTAAAATGATCCTTGTTGTGAAGTCCTTGGTTGTTTTCTTGCAGATGCTTCATTACTCAGCTAGCAATGAAACATGAATGAACCAGCAGTCAAAAATTATCTTTATATTTTGTTATCCTGGTGTCTGATCCAATTCTAACAACCGTTGCAAGGGGTGGATGATTAACATATTTCACAGTGTTTAGAAATGATTCACAATAGATGTGTCACAATATGAATGTGACAAAAATCACCTTTCCTCCTCACAACATTCTTTTCCTGCTTTGGATTAAACCAAGCTTTTTCATCTTTTTTAAAAAAATTAAGATTCTTATGAATTGAAGGGATATTTTCAGCAAAGTACTCTCAATAGTTTCAATAGTAATTGACAATGTTCTGTACCACTAATTAAACCTTTTTCTTTATTATGTATCTCTCACTTATATAGATTTCAGTTGCTTTTCTAGTGCCTGTTCTCCCTGGATTGCTCTTCACCAGCTCCTCTTCATTTATTCTGCATTTAGCTTTGTGCCATTTACAGATTTCTGCCTTGTTATACCACTGAAAGGATACAGGCTTTAGCACAAATTCTCATGCTGCTGTTGGACAAGATCAATCTGAAAAGGATGGTGAAGATGAATCCATTAGAATATAACTGCCCAACCCAAAGCCAAATTGGTCATAGGAGGGCGGAAGGTGGAACATTTTGGAAGAAAACAATAAAGAATTGTCTCTTAAACTGTCATTGTTCTCTCTCCACTTCTGGCATCGTCTTCAGCATGTATTATAACAGGGGTGTCAAACTCAATTTCATTGAGGGATGCATCAGGGTTGTGTTTGACATTGGGGGGCTGGGGTGAATGTGGCCAGGGTGAGCATGGCCAGCTCAACGTCACTCATGTGGTGGCTAGAGTGCTCTCCCAGCGAAAACAGGCTCCCGAGCTCCGTTTTTGGCTGCGACGGCCTCCTGCAATCCCCTGCCAGCAAAAACAGAGCTCGGGAGGGCTGCCTGTAGCCCTCCCAAGCTCTGTTTTCACTGGCAGAGGCATAGCGAGCCGGTCCTTCACTGTTTCCAGGGTGGCCCTGTGGGCCAGATCTAAGCACCCCATGGGTCGGATCTGGCCCGTGGGCCTTGAATTTGACACCCCTATATTATAAGATAAAGAGGACTTCTCCCATGTGCCTTGGCCTCCCACCCTAGCTGACTCCCCCCCTCCTTTTCAGCTGCCAGATATCTGATGTTGGAGGTGCATCGGGGCAGGACCTCCTGCTTCATCAAAGCTTCCAGAATTGGGGTGGTTTTTTTTGCTCCTGAATCTTTATCCGTTGAGTAAAGAGGGAATTCTCCTACATCTTAAAGTCCTTTGGGATATCCGAGTTAGAGCGAGATCTGATTTTTTTAGTGCTCTGATTCTTGTAGATAGTAGCTTTTTATTATTATTTTGAGCTCTCTTGATATTGATATCTATGGAAGAGTCTGTGAAAGTTATCTCAAGATCCCTTGGTAAGTACATAAGGAAAGAGCAGCATGAACTTCAGCTGTGAAGGACCATGAAAGTAAACACAAATATTTGGAGTGAGCCTGGAAATGAACGCAAGCCAGTGAAAGCTTAATATCATCCAATCCTGGAATTTCCTCAACAGCCTGGGCTATCTTTGATTTCTGAAGCATTTCCAAATCATATTGTATACCGGATATTGCAGGTACTACTAATTCTCATTGGTTGTTCAATGAATGTCTTCTTGTTGCCTGAAGATCTTAGCTATGCAGTGAAGCATATAGATGATTCAATAGCCTCTTCGCTGGTTTTGTGGTCTTGGTGATTCTGCTTCCCCTAGAGCTGTTTACTTCCATCTTCTTGAGTTTCTTTCCTGGGAATTACCTTGCCTTCATTTCTCAAACACAAAATTAAACCTAGGCAGCCTGATTTGACTGCTCTTAGATCTATGTTTCAAAAGAGTGTCACAGCTAAGCTAAGCCTCAAACATCTTCATTTTCTTTTCCTTTATGAAGCAGCCTATATCCATTTAAAGAATAAGCATATTTAATGCCTTACAGGCCCTTAATGAATCTTTAATTTGGGGAGTGAAGACTTACCTTAATCCTCAGATGCTTTTGAACTACAGACCCATCCTCTTTTTACTGTCAGCCCTGGTAGCTTGGACTGTTGAAAGCTGTCATTCAGTAACACTGGAGACGTCAGTCTGTCCCCAGATGTGTATTAAAGGGCCAAACCTCATTGACGCAGATGGAATAGAAAGATGACATTTTCAGTCCAATTAATTTTGGATGAAGATGAATCCATTGCTCCATCCATAGTGAAAATCCTTAGTGTGCAGTGGAAGCCGACACAAGGGGATTAGGTGTTTCTATTCCTGAAATGTGTAGGGTTCTGCTCTAATAGTGTAGCACCTGGTGCTCTAATTAAGCTGAAAGTAATAGCAGCACCATTTTCATCCTGCTAAAATTAATGGCCCATTGCTAAAAGTTTGAAAAGTACATTTCAACAAAGTCACTATTTGCTTCCCATTCCAGAGCTTTGTACCTGTATCCCCCAAAGCGCTATTTTTTTTTTTTTTGACATAGGGGTATTTATGCATGTAGGGATGTGCATACACATATATATTTGTGTGCAGATCTATGGATGAAATCTCAGCTGGAGGAGATAAAAAATCCACGTGCCTATGACACATGTCAGAGGGGAATGTTTTTCAGGAAATATGAAAGAGAATCTGTGCATCCAGTTCAGTATGGAAATGTGTGGGAGACAAACTCAAAGTTAACCGCACCAAACTTGACTGCAGAAAATACGGCTTCAGCAACAGAGTGGTCCATGTCTGGAATACTCTACCTGACTCTGTGGTTTCTTCCCCAAACCCCAAAAACTTTAACCTTAGACTGTCTACTATTGACCTCACCCCTTCCTAAGAGGCCTGTATGCATACGTGTGCATATGTGCATAAGTGTACCAATCGTGCCTACCGTCCCTGTCCTATTGTTTCTTTTTATTTTTCTTATAAGTATCTATCTCATGTATTCAATGCTATGTTTATTTTTATACCTGTATCTTGTAAGTGATTGACAAATCAAATAAATAAATAAATAAAATAAATAATCAATTGTGTATAACCCCAGGCAAATGGTGATGAAGTCCATACATCGGGCTTTTTACTTCCCAGAATGCTTGGGGAAATGGATGATGCTAAAGACTGCAAGTAGAAAATCCATAACTCCCACTAGTCCCTTTTAGTAAAATCAATGAAAATCTGTAATGGGGTTTATCTAGCATAGGAAGGCCTAATACTATTGTGAGGCCCAGTTTTGTGTAGTGGTTAAGGCGTCAGGCTACAAGATGGGAGACTGTGGATTCTAGTGCCACCTTAGGCACAAAGGTAGCTGGGTGACCTTGGACCAGTGGCTGTAAATGCAGCGCCCAAAATTCAGTCATATGACTGTGGAGGGCTCCTGACCATCGGAACTTCAAATTTGGTTCATAAACAGCCTGAAGACTTGTCTGTCATAGGAGGCGCAATGGCTCAGTAGTTAAAGATGCTAAATTTGTCAGCTGGAAAGCAGATAGCCCAGGTTCAAGACTCAGGTGCTGCACAATGAGGTGAACTCCCATTACTTGCTCCAGCTCCTGCCCACCTAGCAGTTCGAAAGCATGCAGATGCAGGTAGATAAATAGGTATCATTTCAATAGGAAGGTAACAGTGTTCCATGAGCTTTGGTGTATAGTCATGATGGCCACATGACCATGGAAATGTCTTTGGATAACTCTGGTCCTTCGACTAAGAAACAGAGATCAGCATGCCCCCCCCTTCCCCCCCCGAATCATACACGACTGCACAGGAGAAATGTTTACCTTTGCTTTTAGGTCTATAGTAACTTTGAATGGTTGCTAAGTGATGGTCATAAGATAACTCAGAGGAAGAGGACATTATATATGTTACATAGAGGACATTATATGTAGAGTAACAGATTATATATATATATAATCAGAGTAACAGAGTTGGAAGGGACTTTGTAGGTCATCTAGTCCAACCCCCTGCTCAAGCAGGAGACCCTACACCATTTCTGACAGATGGCAGTCCAGTCTGTTCTTGAAAGCTTCCAGTGATGAAGCTCCTACAACTTTTGAAGGCAACTTCTGTTCCATTGGTTGATTGGTTCTCACTGTCATGAAATTTCTCCTTACTTCTAGGTTGGATCTCTCCTTGATCAGTTTCCATCCATTGTTCATTTATGTCAGTTGCAGCATCCTGCGGTTACCTGTTCACTTTTTTCAACCTTTCCAGTTGGATTTTGACAAGCAAAATCAGTGGGGAAGCCAGCAGGGAATGCCATAAATCATAACCACATGATGCTTTCTGTACCACTTTAATGATGAATTCTCTGGTCCCAGTTGTGGTCAAAAGTTGATGTAACACGTCATAGTTTCAGATCAGCTAAACTTCTTTTCATTCTGCAGCTGCCCAAACTGTCCATTCCTTAAGTAATGGGGCATTTTGTTTTGTTTTGTTCTATATTTCTGTGATTTTAAAAAGTATGCATAAAATTATTAAAATGATCCTTGTTGTGAAGTCCTTGGTTGTTTTCTTGCAGATGCTTCATTACTCAGCTAGCAATGAAACATGAATGAACCAGCAGTCAAAAATTATCTTTATATTTTGTTATCCTGGTGTCTGATCCAATTCTAACAACCGTTGCAAGGGGTGGATGATTAACATATTTCACAGTGTTTAGAAATGATTCACAATAGATGTGTCACAATATGAATGTGACAAAAATCACCTTTCCTCCTCACAACATTCTTTTCCTGCTTTGGATTAAACCAAGCTTTTTCATCTTTTTTTAAAAAAATTAAGATTCTTATGAATTGAAGGGATATTTTCAGCAAAGTACTCTCAATAGTTTCAATAGTAATTGACAATGTTCTGTACCACTAATTAAACCTTTTTTCTTTATTATGTATCTCTCACTTATATAGATTTCAGTTGCTTTTCTAGTGCCTGTTCTCCCTGGATTGCTCTTCACCAGCTCCTCTTCATTTATTCTGCATTTAGCTTTGTGCCATTTACAGATTTCTGCCTTGTTATACCACTGAAAGGATACAGGCTTTAGCACAAATTCTCATGCTGCTGTTGGACAAGATCAATCTGAAAAGGATGGTGAAGATGAATCCATTAGAATATAACTGCCCAACCCAAAGCCAAATTGGTCATAGGAGGGCGGAAGGTGGAACATTTTGGAAGAAAACAATAAAGAATTGTCTCTTAAACTGTCATTGTTCTCTCTCCACTTCTGGCATCGTCTTCAGCATGTATTATAACAGGGGTGTCAAACTCAATTTCATTGAGGGATGCATCAGGGTTGTGTTTGACATTGGGGGGCTGGGGTGAATGTGGCCAGGGTGGGCATGGCCAGCTCAACGTCACTCATGTGGTGGCTAGAGTGCTCTCCCAGCGAAAACAGGCTCCCGAGCTCTGTTTTTGGCTGCGACGGCCTCCTGCAATCCCCTGCCAGCAAAAACAGGGCTTTGGGAGGGCCGCCTGTGGCCCTTCCAAGCTCTGTTTTCACTGGCAGAGGCATAGCGAGCCGGTCATTCACTATTTCCAGGGTGGCCCTGTGGGCCAGATCTAAGCACCCCATGGGTCAGATCTGGCCCGTGGGCCTTGAATTTGACACCCCTATATTATAAGATAAAGAGGACTTCTCCCATGTGCCTTGGCCTCCCACCCTAGCTGACTTCCTCCCTCCTTTTCAGCTGCCAGATATCTGATGTTGGAGGTGCATCGGGGCAGGACCTCCTGCTTCATCAAAGCTTCCAGAATTGGGGTGTTTTTTTTTGCTCCTGAATCTTTATCTGTTGAGTAAAGAGGGAATTCTCCTACATCTTAAAGTCCTTTGGGATATCCGAGTTAGAGCAAGATCTGATTTATTTAGTGCTCTGATTCTTGTAGATAGTAGCTTTTTATTATTATTTTGAGCTCTCTTGATATTGATATCTATGGAAGAGTCTGTGAAAGTTATCTCAAGATCCCTTGGTAAGTGCACAAGGAAAGAGCAGCATGAACTTCAGCTGTGAAGGACCATGAAAGTAAATACAAATATTTGGAGTGAGCCTGGAAATGAACGCAAGCCAGTGAAAGCTTAATATCATCCAATCCTGGAATTTCCTCAACAGCCTGGGCTATCTTTGATTTCTGAAGCATTTCCAAATCATATTGTATACCGGATATTGCAGGTACTACTAATTCTCATTGGTTGTTCAATGAATGTCTTCTTGTTGCCTGAAGATCTTAGCTATGCAGTGAAGCATATAGATGATTCAATAGCCTCTTCGCTGGTTTTGTGGTCTTGGTGACTTCTGCTTCCCCTAGAGCTGTTTACTTCCATCTTCTTGAGTTTCTTTCCTGGGAATTACCTTGCCTTCATTTCTCAAACACAAAATTAAACCTAGGCAGCCTGATTTGACTGCTCTTAGATCTATGTTTCAAAAGAATGTCATAGCTAAGCTAAGCCTCAAACATCTTCATTTTCTTTTCCTTTATGAAGCAGCCTATATCCATTTAAAGAATAAGCATATTTAATGCCTTACAGGCCCTTAATGAATCTTTAATTTGGGGAGTGAAGACTTACCTTAACCTCAGATGCTTTTGAACTACAGACCCATCCTCTTTTTACTGTCAGCCCTGGTAGCTTGGACTGTTGAAAACTGTCATTCAGTAACACTGGAGACGTCAGTCTGTCCCCAGATGTATATTAAAGGGCCAAACCTCATTGACGCAGATGGAATAGAAAGATGACATTTTCAGTCCAATTAATTTTGGATGAAGATGAATCCATTGCTCCATCCATAGTGAAAATCCTTAGTGTGCAGTGGAAGCCGACACAAGGGGATTAGGTGTTTCTATTCCTGAAATGTGTAGGGTTCTGCTCTAATAGTGTAGCACCTGGTGCTCTAATTAAGCTGAAAGTAATAGCAGCACCATTTTCATCCTGCTAAAATTAATGGCCCATTGCTAAAAGTTTGAAAAGTACATTTCAACAAAGTCACTATTTGCTTCCCATTCCAGAGCTTTGTACCTGTATCCCCCAAAGCGCTATTTTTTTTTTTTTTGACATAGGGGTATTTATGCATGTAGGGATGTGCATACACATATATATTTGTGTGCAGATCTATGGATGAAATCTCAGCTGGAGGAGATAAAAAATCCACGTGCCTATGACACATGTCAGAGGGGAATGTTTTTCAGGAAATATGAAAGAGAATCTGTGCATCCAGTTCAGTATGGAAATGTGTGGGAGACAAACTCAAAGTTAACCGCACCAAACTTGACTGCAGAAAATACGGCTTCAGCAACAGAGTGGTCCATGTCTGGAATACTCTACCTGACTCTGTGGTTTCTTCCCCAAACCCCAAAAACTTTAACCTTAGACTGTCTACTATTGACCTCACCCCCTTCCTAAGAGGCCTGTATGCATACGTGTGCATATGTGCATAAGTGTACCAATCGTGCCTACCGTCCCTGTCCTATTGTTTCTTTTTATTTTTCTTATAAGTATCTATCTCATGTATTCAATGCTATGTTTATTTTTATACCTGTATCTTGTAAGTGATTGACAAATCAAATAAATAAATAAATAAAATAAATAATCAATTGTGTATAACCCCAGGCAAATGGTGATGAAGTCCATACATCGGGCTTTTTACTTCCCAGAATGCTTGGGGAAATGGATGATGCTAAAGACTGCAAGTAGAAAATCCATAAACTCCCACTAGTCCCTTTTAGTAAAATCAATGAAAATCTGTAATGGGGTTTATCTAGCATAGGAAGGCCTAATACTATTGTGAGGCCCAGTTTTGTGTAGTGGTTAAGGCGTCAGGCTACAAGATGGGAGACTGTGGATTCTAGTGCCACCTTAGGCACAAAGGTAGCTGGGTGACCTTGGACCAGTGGCTGTAAATGCAGCGCCCAAAATTCAGTCATATGACTGTGGAGGGCTCCTGACCATCGGAACTTCAAATTTGGTTCATAAACAGCCTGAAGACTTGTCTGTCATAGGAGGCGCAATGGCTCAGTAGTTAAAGATGCTAAATTTGTCAGCTGGAAAGCAGATAGCCCAGGTTCAAGACTCAGGTGCTGCACAATGACTTGCTCCAGCTCCTGCCCACCTAGCAGTTCGAAAGCATGCAGATGCAGGTAGATAAATAGGTATCATTTCAATAGGAAGGTAACAGTGTTCCATGAGCTTTGGTGTATAGTCATGATGGCCACATGACCATGGAAATGTCTTTGGATAACTCTGGTCCTTCAACTAAGAAACAGAGATCAGCATGCCCCCCCTTCCCCCCCGAATCATACACGACTGCACAGGAGAAATGTTTACCTTTGCTTTTAGGTCTATAGTAACTTTGAATGGTTGCTAAGTGACTGGTCATAAGTCAAATTCTACTTATTATTATTTATTTGATTTATATACCGCCCCCTCTCCCCGAAGGGACTCGGGGCGGTGAACAGCCAATAAAAACACATATAACAAGGTACAAAATATGAGACAACATAGAATATTAAAATTTAAAAACTGAAATATAATATGGCTCTAATAAAATATAAACAAGTATTAAAAAGATTAAAACCCGATTAAAATTTAAAAACCCCTAGGCCAGTCCGGCCTGCCGAAATAAATGCGTTTTGAGCAACCGACGGAAGGCCATGAGATCGGGGGCGGCCCTTACCTCCGGGGGTAATTCATTCCAGAGAGGGGGTGCTCCCAATGAGAAGGCCCGCGCCCTCGGGGTCGCCAGCCGTCCAGCCGGCGGCACCCCGAGGAGGCCCACTCTATGGGAGCGTACCGGTCGGTGGGAAGCCGATGGTGGCAGGAGACGGTCTCGCAAGTAACCTGGTCCCGAGCCATGGAGCACTTTAAAGATAGTGACCAAGACCTTGAAGCGCACCCGGAGGGCCACCGGGAGCCAATGCAGCGCGCGTAGAAGTGGCATAACATGGGAGCCCCTAGGTGCCCCCATTACCACCATCGCGGCTGCATTCTGCACCAACTGGAGCCTCCGGATGCTCTTCAAGGGCAGCCCCATGTAGAGAGCATTGGCATAGTCTAGGCGGGAGATCACCAGGGCGGAAGTGACCGTGCGAAGCGCATCCCGATCCAGAAAGGGCCGCAACTGGTAGATCCTATGGACCTGTCCAAAAGCCCCCCTGGCGACGGCCGCCACATGATCTTCCAATGACAGCCGTACATCCAGGAGGACACCCAGATTGCGGGCCCTCTCTGTGGGGGCAAGAATTTCCCCCCCCACAGCCAGCGATGGAACCAGCCGGCTGTATCGGGATGCCGGGAAGCACAGCCACTCAGTCTTAGATGGGTTGAGCTGACTTATACTCATCTCCTATGATCTCCATCCAGTGTTATACCATAGAATGGAATGATGGGAACTGAAGCGTTATATCAAACCCTATTCCAGTTAACAGCAGTTCCCCTCAAGGCAGCATTCTAGGACCCACACTCTTTATACTCTATATAAATGACCCTTGCGATCACCTTATAAGCAACTGCATCCTCTTTGTGGATGATGTAAAACTATTCAACACCATTGACAATGCTACTATCCTTCAAAGTGACCTTGATTATGTGTCTGAATGTCAAACATCTGGCAACTCCAAATCTCAACCAACAAATGCTCTGTTCTACACATTGGTAAAAGAAATCAGTACACCAAATACAAAGTAGGCAGATATGACCTCGTTGATGATGCTCACTCTGTCAAGGACCTTGGAGTTCTCATATCAAATGACCTAAGCGCCAGAGCTCACTGTAATAATATTGCCAAAAAGGCATTAAGAATTGTAAATCTAATCTTACAAAGTTTCTCCTCTGGAAATATCAAATTGCTAACTAGAGCTTACAAAACTTTTGCCAGACCAATACTTGAATATAGCTCATCACTCTGGAATCCGCACTGCATATCAGACATTAATACAATCGAGCGAGTCCAGAAGTATTTCATGAGAAGAGTACTACACTCCTCTGCTCGCAACAGAATATCCTATATCACCAGGCTTGAGATTTTGGGCTTGGACAACCTTGAACTATGCCGCCTATGGTTAGACTTAAGCGTAGCACACAAAATTGTGTGCTACAATGTCCTATCAGTCAATGACTACTTCAGCTTCAACCACAACAATACAAGAGCACACAACAGATACAAACTCAGTGTAAACCGCTCCAAACTTGATTGCAGAAAGTACGACTTCAACAACAGAGTGGTCAATGCCTGGAATGCACTACCTGACTCTGTTGTTTCATCCTCTAACCCCCACTCCTTTAACCTCAAACTATCCACTATTGACCTCACCCAATTCCTAAGAGGTCTGTAAGGGCGTGCATAAGGGCACCATTGTGCCTATCATCCCTGTCCTATTGTCCCCATTTATTCGTATCTATTTCCTGTATTCTTACTCATGTTTATATTTATACCTATTATCTTGTAAGCGATTGACAAATCTAATAAAATAAAGTCCCATTCCTCTAGAACAGGAGTGTCAAACTTGATTTCAATGAAGGCCACATCAAGGTTGTGGGGGCCATGGCCAGGGTGGATGTGGCCAGCTTGATGTTACTCATGTTGGGGGGCCCTGTGGTGGCCTGAGTGCTCTCCCAGCAAAAACAGGCCCCTGAGCTCCGTTTTTGGCTGCAACGGCTTCGTGCAACCCTCTGTCAGCAAAAACAGCTCAGGAGAAAAAAAACAGAGCTCCATTTCACTGGTAGAGGCACTGCAAGCTGGTCCTTTGCTGTTTCCAGGGCAGTGGGCCAGATTTGGCCCCGGGGCCTTGAGTTTGATACCCCTGCTCTAGAAAGCGCCAGGAAAAGCTTTCTAAACAAGCCTGCAGATTCTAAGATATGCTTTCTCTTCGCAGCTGCATCTTTCTGTTTTCAGAATGTTGGAACTTTGGGAGGACCGAGATGCCTTCTCAGGAGATGCGATGTTGCAGATTCCAAGCTTTTCAAATCATTTTATTGATTTCAGATGGCAAGTTTCTAAACCGCATAGGCTTTTAAACTCTCTGTTTATCTTATTTATTTCTTTGTTTGCTTATTTATTTGGAGACAGCTGTAATCTTCACCACCTTTTCTTGATGCGACAGTTTCATAGCATGAGGAAAACATCAGGCTGGGAAGAAACGGTACATATATTTCTTCTTGATGCATCATATCGTGGTAAATCAATCATGTCTCTTCATAACAGAAAATTTGAAAAGCATTCTTTTATTATAACTTTTTAATGCAGATGAGAAAAAGCCCTCTTCCTCCTCCTTCCTAACAGGTTTATAAAATGTTTATAGGAAGCATTTGCAGCAGATGGCTTAGTGCCTGAGGAAGATGAACAGGGGGCAAAATATTTATCTAAAACGATGATGGTTAATAAAGCATGAATTAAGAGGGATTTACACACTCGCTTGTGAAAGTGTTTTAAAGCGCTCTTCTCATCCCTGAGAGTTTCCAGTATTCCCTTTTGAATGCGGCTCTTAAAATGCTGCTACGGGTGGTTGCACCGAAGAGACTGATCCATGTGAGCTATTTAGAGCACTAAAGGCCCTCAGATTTCCACACACATTACTTTGGTTTACACAGTGCATAAAAATAATTATCAGGATGACCAGAGGAAAAAAGGAAAGCAGAATGGGTGAAGGTTTACACGCATTTAAGCCTACCTTTTAAAAAAACGGCAAAGAATGTTATTATTTAGCTATATAGTGAAAGAAAAGGAAGGTTATTAAAGGAGAAGAAAACAGCAATGATGGGGAATAAGTGGGTTTTATTGTTAAAGATATAAAATTGTCCCAGCAGTTATGAGGTTTTCTTTCCAATATTTAAACACATAGAACTGGAGGTAGATATGAACAATTTTTATATTTTTGTAGTATTGCAAAGTTCAATACTTAGCAACTTAATCTCCAGAACTGGAGATTAGTCTGTGTTTCGTCATTCCAGTAGTTCTAAGAGACATTTCCAACCTTGGTTGCATCTAGCAGATAATAATGGCATGTTTTCTGAAAGGTGAACTCCATTGAGCTTAATGCATTTGTGGCCATATGAAATGCCTTATAAAACTCGTTTCAAATGGCTGCTATAATTTGATATAATATTAAATCAAAACATTATGACCACAAAGAATGCCTTTTTAAAGAAGGCAATGTTGTTACTAAAAGAAAACAATTGATCCTAAGAACATAAGTAAATATAACGCACAAATGTGCTCTAAGCTCCCCAAAAAAATCAAATTCTGTGAATCAACAGCTTTCTCTTCTAATCCTTATTTTATGTACACATTTTGGAGACAAAGTTACCAGTTTGCCATACCAGCCCCAAAAGATAGGCAGATAAATAGAGCAAGACTTAATGTCTGTCAATTTTTTTTTTGGGGGGGGGGGTTAAATTAACCTGGTTCTTCAGCTGTTGTTGCTTCATTCATCAGAATAGACAAACAAGAGCCAACCCTATGGGGCATGTTTGCAATACTGTGATGTATGCAGAAAGGGGCTTGCATTGTGATATTGTAATGCTGCATTCATCATTCCTCTCACTCTAACAGGCAATGAAAGAACAATACAACCCCAATTAACAGACATGCCCTAGGGCAGGATTTTTTCCAAACTTGGCAATTTTAAGAGGCAGACTGGCTAGGGAATTCTGGGAGTCGAGGTTCACATGTCTTAAAGTTGCCATGGTTGGGAAGCCCTAGCATAACAGATTTTGAGTATGATGGAGAAAGTTTGCATTTCGGCATTGCTTCAAACTAGCAGACAAGATCTATTCTAAGTGCTTTAGACAAATCATGTGCAGTAGCCTCATTTACTTATACCAAAATTCATATTATTGCACTAATAACATAATTTCAGATATAGCAGACAGTTGGGTAAAACTGACACCCTCTGCCATGGTTTGCTTAATCTAGTTTTAACTAGATTTCCTAATAGATCCATTCCTTCATCAAGCCTTTCTGAGCAGGAAGATGATTTCAGGTATTTATAATTTTTTTTCTTAAGAACATTAACGCAAGTACATTCTGTACTGTACTCATAAATTGTTTATCCCCCTGATTCCAGTTCTTGCTTATTTTTTTATTATTGTGCTGCTCTTTTAATTTTCTGGTCTTTCGTTGACTTTCTGTTTGTCCTACTTAAGAAGTGAAAAAAAATGACTAGTTGTGCAGAGATTCTAGTGGCACCAAGTGTGAGTTGTGTGCAAGACTCCCCTCTCCAGTGGAGACAAAACTCAATAGTTTGCAATAGTGATGAATATCTGTAGCTCAGTTGTAGGATGAGGGTGAAGGTTTGTTCTCCAAGCTTGTGGGTTGGCTTCCAAATGTTTCATTACCAGGCTAGGTAATGTCTTCAGCGGAGTTTAGGGGATGTGAGCAGTGGTAGGCTGCTGCCTAGTCCCACCAGTTCGAGCGAAACCGATAGTTTTGATCACAGGCTGGGCCCACCCACCCACCCCTGCGCTATCCTTTCCATATATAACTTTCTGGCTTGTTCCTCCCACCCATGCTGCCCAGCTCAGTTCTGCACTGCCCCTGCTGTACTCAAAGAGCTGCCTGAAGTAGATTACCTGCATGTTTGAAACTCTGTTTCAGATCCAAAGAGGCGCACGCGAAGCGCACGCTCACAACTAGCAAACCGGTTGTTAACATAAGTGCCCTTCTGTGTCCTTCTGCTTATAATAGGTTTCAGACAGAGGTGATGTTCAGCAGGTTCTCACCAGTTCTGGAGAACCGGTAGCAGAAATTTTGAGTAGTTCAGAGAACTGGCAAATATCATCTCTGATTGGCCCCACCCCCATCTATTCTCTGCCTCCCGAGTCCCAGCTGATCGGCTAGGTCTTCTTTTGTTGCCCTGCGCAGGAGAATGGAGCTGGAAAACAGGTTAGTGGGGTGAGGAGGGAATGAAAATTTAATAGTAGCCTTCCCCTGCCACGCCCTGACAAGCCACACCCACCAAAGCATGTCATGCCACCAAGCCATGCCCATAGAATCGGTAGTAAATTTTTTTGAATCCCACCACTGGTTTCAGATGTGGGTGTGTCAAGTGACAGTCTTATGATGGGTCTTGTGATAGGGAGATTACATGAAGGGAGGGTCATTGGGAGTTGAACTGCTGGTGTGTATGGGGGTTGCATAGGTTGGTTGAGGGTTGGTGCTGTCTCTGGTTGGCTGTGCGGTTGATTTGGGTTCTGAGTGGGGTCCATAGGCTGGTTGTAGGCCATTAGTTTCATTTTCATTTTGTTTTCTATCCTTTTCTGCAGATTGGTCCAAAGTTGCTACGGTTGTCTATTTACTAGCTTTCTGGCCTGCCTTTCAGTCAAGAGATCAATGTTATTTACTGAGAGGTCCAACCTCCTAACCCTAACCCTGACCAACAATCTTGGGAGGAGGATTAGTCCCATGTCAGCCAGTATTTCTGTGGTTGAGTGGAATCTCTCCAATGCCAGTCTAGCATTTTAACCATCACTCTACCATACTGGCTTTCAAAAACATTTTATTTATTTACAGATAATTTTAACTTAGAGCCATTCATTTAGCAACAACTGTTCAAATTTACAAAGGCACTGAAGAAAATGACTTATGACCAGTCATTGCAGTTACGATTGTTGCAGCACCTCCCCGACCACGTAATCAAAATCTGGGCAAATAATAACATAGAATTAAAAAATGGACAGTTTATTCAATCCCCTGCTCAAGCAGGAGACCCTATACCATTTCAGACAAATGGTGTCCAGTTTCTTCTTGAAAGTCTCCAATGATGGAGCCCCCACAACTTCTGAAGGCAAGCCACTCCACTGGTTGATTGTTCTCACTGTTAGGAAGTTTCTCCTTAATTCAGGTTGCTTCTCTCCTTGAGTAGTTTCCATCCATCCCTTTTGTCTTGCCTTATGGTACTTTGGAAAATAGCTTGACCCCCTCCTCTTTGTGGCAGCCCCTTGGCAACTGGCTTGTATTCGACAGCTGCAGCATCCCAGTATCATGTCACTGTCATTTGTAACCTTTCCAGTGAGTTTGCAACAGGCAAAGTCAATTGTGGGAGGAGGACGGACCAGATTCCCTAAACAACCACACAATTCACTTAACAACTGTAATCATTCAGTTAAGAGCTATGGCAAAAAAAGGTTATAAAATCAGTCTCAACTCAATTAATAACCACCTTGTCAACCCATAAAACATTTTGTATACACGTTTTATAGTTGACAACAGAAAGAAGGGGGAGAGTTTCAAAGAGCAGTGTGAAATCGAAAGTACATTCCTTTCATATTTTCTTCAAAGACTGATTAGATGGCTGAAACTTCTGCCACAAAAAAATCTAATTGGAGAGCATGATTGATGACTCTTGGCAATGGATGTGTTTCATTAGATGATACACCCAGAGGGGTGGGGGGAAAGCAGGATCAAGGGTGACAGTGAATTACACATCTCAGAGTTTGCTATGTCCAGGTTAGTGCCGGATGTAGAATGTTACCTTCAAATAAATCCTCTTTAGTTTTGGGAGTGTGGCTTGAGGCTCATAATTTAATTGGAGTAACTGCTGAAACCCTAGCAACAAAAATTCTGATCCCACTTATAGCCTTAAGTAGATGATCACCTGTATTCATTTGCTCCTTTATTTTACAATATTTAGAACCCATCTTGATCTCCAAGGCCTCTGGGAGATATATAAGCTCCAACAACAACAACAAAAGACAAAAACACGGTGGTAAAACATAGCTAAAATCAGAACAATCTCAAAACCAAAAATAAGCATAGAATTCAGAGTTAAAACCCACAGAGAGCTGCCCACCATCAGCTGAGCAGTAAGCAGGAATTGGAAGTATATTGATACCAGTTTGTTTTCTTTTGGAATTGTTGCAAGGTGGGGGCTGTGAGTATTTTGGGGGAGGAAGTAATCTTGGGGTCGGAAGCAATTATTTCAGAGCAGATGATTTCCATACTGTTTGAAACAATTGATGTGGCCTTTCCCTCTACCTCCAGGTCTTAATGAGTTTGAATACCCTTGTAAGGGGAGGACGGTGGGGAAGAATTGTATTGTTTGAATGTAGAGAGAGAGATCAGGTGCTGATCAGTAAAAGTTGGCTGCTTTCCAGGAGCAGCAGGCACTGGGAATGGTTCAGTGTCCTTTGGAGAGGGGGAAAAGTTTCATATTATATCCTTGAATGGAGAAGAATTAGCTGTCACATAGGAGGAAAATGCACAACAAAATTACCACCAGTTGTCGAGAAAGGAGATATGTTTTCTCTCCAATTAAATGAGAAACAATATGGTTTGCCTGCCTGGTTTTGTAAGGATTATCTGCTCTAATAGCCTAGTATTATCATATTTACTTCAAATAAAAAAATTCTAAATTTAAAATTATCTCCAACCCCCTCACAAACAACAACAATTGCACACCTAAGCAACAGTCTCATGCAGTCCCCAGCCTTTTCATCTTATCGGATGAGGGTGTGATATCTTCAGTTAAAACCAGTCTTGGAGAATACCTACCTTCCAGAAGTGGTATTCGGCAGGTTCTGACCAGTTCTGGAGAACCGGTAGCAGAAATTTTGAGTTCAGAGAACCGGTGGTGACCTTCCCCCAGGAGTGGGGTGGGAATGGAGATTTTACAGTATCCTTCCGCTGCCACACCCACAGAACTGGTAGTAAAAAAGTTTGAATCCCACCACTGCTACTTTCCATTTATGTGTGCTATACTATACTATATATACATACACATAGAAGCCGAACTTCAAAGAAGACTAAAGTCAGAGTAAATTTTTGGTCTGTAAAAGGAGATGCTTTGTAAAATAAAAAGAAACTTGGAGGACAACGAATTGGTTTTGCAATGATACTTTCTTGCACATTAACAGAAAATATGTTAGATGAGAAAGATCCCTACATTTTGTAGTTGTTAGATCTTATTTATTTTGAAATCAAGTTTTACACCACAATCAAAATTTGGGAAAATACTTGGCATGGATACTTCTGGGGGATGAAGACCTAATCCTCATCTCCCTTGAGCCTCCAATCCCTCTGTCAATACAACTTCACTTGTTTTTTCCTTCCTTTTTAGGAAATCTGAGTTGATTAAAGTTGTTATGGATAATGCAGGAAAAGATTCCCGTAAAGATGGCATCAGCCAACTTTAGTATTTGTGAAAGTAAGCAATTCCTCCCCTATTTGATGCTGTCCTGACACGTCAGAAAATGAAATGCCAAAAACTCAACAATTCCAATTCCGGGAATGGCTTACATGATGGAAGAAAATGAAGATACCACAGTATAACATGACAAAAGAGAAATATCACAAAAATTTGAGTTTGCATGCATGTGGGTATTGTGTGTGTGAGAGCTACACACATGTAAGGAAGACAGTGGAGGCCTTTGAAGGTCTGGTGCAATGTGAAATGCGCCAAGAAGTCTCTCTCTCCTGACATCTACAGAATATGTAGACAGGTGCCCAAGATTTGATTGATGACCTTCTGTCAAGACCTGCCAACTCTCCCAGCTCTCTCTCAAGCTTATTGTAATTCTGCTGCTCCATAGTGCAAACACCGCACATTAATGAGGCCTGATCAAAATGGATGGCATTTTCAAAATGCCAGCGTGATTATGGGGTGACTTCCTGAAAAAGCTAGGCCTTGTCTTTTGATAGGTTCATTAGACCAAAGAGGGCACTAATTGTACTTAATCTTTATGCAGCACATTATACCCTAGGCACCTCGTCAGCAATTAGAGTTCCTTCAGGATAGAATCAATGCAGAGGAAGATCTATATTGACCTATATCTTGCTGCTGGATTTGAGATGGCGGGTCAAAGATCACCCATAAATTGGGATTGGCTCCAGTAGAGTTCGATTTATGGCCTCCTTTTGAGTGTCTTCAAATTGCTGTGCTTGGGATCGAAGGCAGGTGCTATTTGATGCTTTTTCCTCAATAGTAGTTGAGGTTTAGACTTGACTAAACCTTGACTGATCCTTATAGTTTCTTTTCCTAACCATTACATAGCCCATGCTTTATCACATTAGGTATTGTGATGAAGTATGCTACAGTTAACACAAAGAATAACTATGAAGAGGAATCCTGATCTCAATGTGGAAATCAATATTTCAGAAGATGTGGACTTTGGGTAAACATGACTCTGGAGCATTTTTTTTTCTAAAGTCAGAAAGGCCAGAAGTATCTGCAGAAGCTGATGCTTTTTGTCAAAATGATGACAGCCAGGGTGCAATGCCAGCTCTGCCTTGTGTGAGTGTTCATTTGGCATCACACTAAAGGGACAAAAGGGACAAAGTATGTGTTGTGCTGTTGATTCATTATTGACCTCTTTCAATTCCTGCTTCCCCATAGATGCCTCTAGAGGTATCATTCAAAGGAATTTTACTGCAATAGATAGAATATTCTTGTTTATGCAAGTTAATGAGATTATTATGAAGCTTCCAAATTTTGTGGACATTTTAAGGAAATTCCTTCTAATATCTAACCTGAATCCACTTTCCTATGGTTTCAAGCCATTGCTTCTAGATCCTGTTCTCTGTCCTCTTTATAACAAATCCTTACTGTACATATTTGAAGGCCACTGGCAGCTCTCCACTCAATCTTTCCTCCTACAGAATAACAGAGTTGGAAAGAACCCCCTGCTCAAAAGCAGCAAAGCCTATACCATTTTAAACAAATGATTGTCCAATCCCTTCTTTAAAACCTCCAGTGTTGGAGCACCCAAACTTTGTTCCTTTAACCATTCCTCACTGGACCAGTCTTCTCACCATCTTGGTAAACCTCCTCTGAAGTTACTCAATTGGTTTTCCAAACTGTAATGCCCAGATCTCTGACTGGGACGTTGTCAAGGCAGTACAGAGCAGGGCAATACTTTCTCATGATCTGCCTGCTAAGCCCTGTATACGGATCTCTAGATAACATTTGCAATATCATCAGCTGCATCTTACCTTTAGCTTAACTTTCATCACGAGATGACTCAGACCTTGCTTCTTTTGAAAGATACAAGGAATTGTTCTTAGAATCTTTCTTTCAGTTTCAGTTTGGTGCTGTGATATCGTCTGTGTGGCTTTTCTCAGAGCCGGAGATCCAAAATGGACTTTGTCTTTGGATTAGACTTCTATTGATGAAGAGACCATTTCTATTTTTGACCTGATCCTCAAGAATCATGTTTTAAAGCTAAGACATTTACATAATTATAGCCACTTCCAAGATCTGCAGGGCTGATGTATAATGCTGGTTCGATTTAAATTTCCTCATCTTTAAATTTAGTTTATGATAGACAGCATATGGGGATTAAAGACACTGGCTAAGGAAAAACAAGAGCAACAGTCATGAATGAGTTTTCTTTCTTTCTTTCTTTCTTTCTTTCTTTCTTTCTTTCTTTCTTTCTTTCTTTCTTTCTTTCTTTCTTTCTTTCTTTCTTTCTTTCCTTTCTTTCTTTTTCTTTCTTTCCTTTCTCCTTCCTTCCTTCCTTCCTTCATAAGGGAAGGATAATTTTCAGCACTTGTTGCATCTGCTGGGGAAAAGCAAGAATCCGTGGCATTTGCTTTCTCCAAAATCTTATCTACTTTGGTGTAGGTACTGAGGCATGTTTTCTTCAACTCCTTTTGTTTTCTATATCATGTCCTTTTAGATTTTAAGTGTGGAACCAGTACAACTTTTGTCTATGGAGATTCTCAATCATTCAGGTCATAGTTGTCTCAAAAGTCCTCCCCCCCCCAAAAGCAACTGGACTGTTTTTTGGGAAGAAGTTTCACTTCTCATTCAAGAAGCTTCATCAGTTGTCATTAAATATAATTTTTATAGCCCTGTGGTAGATCCATCAAAAATTGTGTATAATGGTTTATAGTCATTGGTGGTATCTTAAGTTTCCTTCTCTGTCCTGTAGCAGCCTATTGGTAGCACCAATAAAGCAGAAAGCATATTTTCTAAAGCGCCTGAAGTCCAGACAAGGAATAATGGATGGAAACTGAACAAGGAGTGGTTTAACCTGGAAATAAGGAGAATCTTTCTGACAAGAGAGAACAATCAACCAATGGAACAGCTTGCCCTCGGAAGTTGTGGGAGCGTCATCACTTGAGACTTTCAAGAAGAGATTGGACTCCCATCTGTCCGAAATGGTGTAGGGTCTCCCACTTGGGTGAGGGGTTGGACTAGATGACCTACAAGGTCCCTTCCAATTCTGATTATCTGTTATCTATTATTCAAGCCTGCCAAGGGAATTTCATTTGATATGCTATAGCAAAAAGGAGGGAGCTCCTTTTTCTCTCTAACAAAGTTTGGATGGAAATGATCTGGTTTTGGGTCTGGTAAAATCATGCTCAGATCATGCAGCAGGACATCTTTGAAAAAACATAGCATGGTTTACAAGATTTGTGACATCTGGCCATAAGGGAAGTGCTGTTACAGACCAGTTGCTAGGCACTCAAGCTAGTAATATTTATGGTGCTTAATAGGAAATTTGACTCTAAATGAACATGGCTCTTTCTTACATTATGTTAACATGGACATAACACAAAGCTTCTCAAATGCCCTTTTAGCAGATGGTGTGGCTGGTAGATTCTGGTATTTTACTCCTGGTCTGGTTTCAGAGATATGGACTGTTTTCCCATTTGGAGTAACTCTGCTGGTTCCTTGCTGATTTGAGACGGCAATCTAAATGAATGTGTTACATTTGAGAAAGTGGGATTTTTTGTTAAAAAGCTTCAAAAATATCACCCAGAGGGAAGATGGTTACTACCATTAAAAAAAAACCTCAACAACCCAGTTTGATTAACTAATCAAAAAGCACAGCTGTTTAAGGAAAAAAGCAATTACAAAATGGACAGTAACGTAAAGTTAACCCATCTGCCATTTATTCCCATTTGCAAGAAACAAGAGTTCATGTTTTTTTCCTCTTTTAGAGCCATGCTTTGATTTCAAAATGAACCTAAAAAAAATAGAACAGTAAGATCTATTAGAATCATGTTGGTATTTATTAAAAAAAAATGAAAAAAAGGGCCAGCTGGAAAATTCAGCCATTTCTTCAAGGTATCTAAGAGATTTTATTACATTTCTGCTCTTCCTGCTTCCTTCTCCTTCCAAAACATTTTATTCAGTCCTTCAAATATTCTTCTATATCTTTTTAAAAGATTAGCACAGTACTTTTTTTGTTTTCTTCCACTTTCTGTTAGCCACGATCCTGTTATTCTCAGAGAAAAAAGCTCTTCCATGGTATATTTGCATTTCATTTCCTTGCGCTTTGCGACTTCTCATGCTTATTGTTACAAACCACCAGTTCCAGAAGGTTTGCAGACACAAAGAACAACATCAAACTCTCTCCCTTGTCATTTTTCAGATGCCATATGCCAAGTGAGCCATGGAGCCCAGTATTCAGTAGCAGCTGGTGTGACATCCTGTAAGGGAAACTGTCACAAAGTTTGAGAGTTTGTCAAATGAGATTCCCATGTTCAGCAGCGATGCTGCATTTGCCTTGTTGAGAAATCAGCTCCGGTTAAGGCCAAGTATCTGGTGACAGAAGCCGTCTGTCGAAATCCTTAAGACCGATGGAGTTCAGTGAGCATTAAAAATCAAGTGTGGGAAAATATGGTAAGCTAAATGTTGGGAAGATCTAATCAACTCACAAGTGCTCAAAATTCAGTGGTGGTGGAATTTTAGCTTTAATTTTTCTATTGCTTTTTGGAAATATTGGTATTTTTGATCACATGAGTTTTTGGAAGTCGAGTTCTTCTAGAATTGGATGGGATTCAGGACAGAATTAAAACTCAGTTAATTTAACTTGCATTCATGTTTGATAAAAATCACAATCATATAATGAGATTATTCTGCAATAATGTATTTCATAATGTTCTATAACATTAAAAATGACCATTGTTTGAGATCTCAGGAGTTGCATCCGAGGAAATCGAGGGCTGCACGTGGCTTGGGGCCTCAGATTGTGCCCTTGGGTTGTGATGGTGATCAGAGAAAGGATTTGGCTCATCTTTTCACTTTTAGTACCATTTTCTACCTTTCATCTCAACATGGCATCTTTTGGTGTTAACACAGAAATTAATCTTTAATAAATAGGACTGGATAGTGTACAATTTTCTGTCTCTAGTTTGCATGTGGGAAAGACAGTCTAGTATCAAGCATCAGGCTAGAAACCAGACGACCATGGCTTCTTGTCCTGCCTTAGTCTCTCTCAGCCCAGCGGTGGAATCCTACTTGTTCCATTACCGGTTTGGTGATCGCGCATGCGCACCTAATGTGCGCACACAGCTTTCCACACACCAGCTGAGGCCTGCAATGCCAAATCAGCTGAGAGGATAAAGAAAACTGCAGGGGCTGGTGGGAGGGCCGATCCTGCGCTTCTCTCTTCTTTCTCCTCTCAGCTGATGGTGGGAGGCTTTTTCCCCTCCTCTCAGCTGATCGTCGGAGGCTATTTTTACTGCCGGTTCAACTGAATCAGGCTGAACCGATAGCATACCACCGTCTCAACCCCAGGAAAAAGGCAATGGCAAACTGCTCCTGAAAATCTTGCTAAGAAAACTGCAAGCTTGCCTAGTCCAGTAGTCACCAGGACTCCACACTGACTAGAAGGTAAAAAAAGAGAGATAAGTTAAGCATGTGCAGGAATCCACTACAACAGTATTCCCAGAGAGTATCTACTACACTCAGAAGCAATCTGTCCTCTTGTTGAACAGATCTTCCCTTAGAAAAACTTTCCAGATGTTCAATCAAAATTCACTTTTTAAAAATAATTAAAACCTGTTCTTTCTTGTCCTGTCTTCTGAAAAGAAAATGTCTAAAAGACATCCCAAAAGTGCTCTTTCAGGAGGCAACTAGACTTTTCTTATTTTATCTTTGAAGATGTTTCGCTTCTCATCCAAGAAGCTTCTTCAGCTCTGACTGGATGGTGGGGAATGGAAGGATTTACATTCCTTGCAGACAGCTGGTCATTTGCATCCTTTTAGAGAGTCGTTGAGGTACTTGGAGGTTTATCTGTGTCCTCAGGGTCACTTGAGTAGTGCAAATCTTCCTGTAGTCTACAATTTTTTCTCTGGAAATCCGTTCATACCATTTGAAGGGTGTTCATCCCAAAGTGCATAGCTAAAAGTCTACAGAGATTCTGTCATCCAGGTCATGGTTGTCCTAAAGGTGCTGTTTCAGGAGACATCTGGACTTTTCTTGTTCTTTCTTTGAAGATATTTCACTTCTCATCCAAGAAGCTTCCATTCCCCACTATCCAGTGAGAGCTGAAGAAGCTTCTTGAATAAGAAGTGAAATGTCTTCAAAGAAAGAACAAGAAAAGTCCAGTTGCCTCCTGAAAAAGCACCTTTGGGTAACCATGACCTGGATGACTGAGAATCTCCATAGACTTTAAGTCTAAAAGATCTCTTTCTTTTCTACATAATAGTCATTCAGATGCTTGAAGGCAACCATTATGTCCCTCTCCCAATGTTTTTTCCTTCCCAGATGAAATATGTTCACACTCCAACCATTCCACATTAGATTTTTTTGACCCCAAGGCCTTTTATCTCTTCTGAACATGCTCCTAGCTGCCATTATCTTTCCTAAAGTGCTGCACACAGACCTGAATACAGTATTCTGGATATGAGTTAGCCAGAACACAAGAGAAAGGAACAAGGATGACTTCTTTTGATCCTGACACTATACTTCTCTTGAAGCAACCTAAGATTACATTTGTTTTTTCTTTGCAGTTGCATCTCACTGGTGACTCATTTCAATTTGGCATCCACTAAAACACCCAAATCACCTAATAGGTTTCCTTAGTGCTATATACAGGTAGTCTACCACTTATGACCATATTTGAGACTGGAATTCCAGCCATAAGTTGTGCCGGTTGTTAAGTGGGTCACCTTGACCGATTTTACAATCTTTTTATGGCAGCTCTTAAGTGAATCACCATTATGGTTAAGTGATTCAATTATCTGCATATGTGCATTTTTTGCCGGAAAAATGAAAAATGGAACTAAACTGGTTTCTGGAAATAAATGCCATAATTGTGGTCATGTGACTGTGGTCATGTGGAGGGAGGCTTGGCTGTTGAAATTTTGAATCTGGTAAGTAGTCCCATTGTAGCTCTGAATGCAATGGCGGATTAAGGCTCACTGGTGCCCTAAGCACTGAGAAATCTTGGTGCCCCTCTCCTTTGTATATACTGTACAAATTCTCAACTTTGTGATGTCCCCTTTGGGCCTAGTGCCCTAAGCATGTGCTTACTTTGCTTAATGGTTAATACACCACTGGTTGCTAAGTGACTGGTCTTACATCAAGGGTTACTAGTACTCATAGCTTTGACTTTTCCTACTCAAATGCAGGATGCTGTATTTGTTTCTGTTGAAATTCATTGTCCTGTATTCTTCCTATTGTTCTATTTTATCAAAATCCCCTTGAATCTTGACATTATCCACTAAGGTGTTTGTTATCCCCTTATTTTTTTTAAAAAAGAATGTTTTAACAAATAGCAGGAAGAAAAAAGAAAAGACAATTGATGGAGTTACTTCTTTTTGAACACTGTATTTTTAAAGTACAAAGATGCAATATATTTCTTTAAATGACTGGGGATAAAAAAAAGGACAAGGTGAAAAAAAATTATGCAAACATTCAGATTAAATTCAGGACATATCTTTGATTTGGTGTAATTCAGTTCACACGTAAGGAATCTTTCATATTGCAAATAATAGGAACAAACTAAATGGGTACGAAAGTCAGAAAAGCTTTCTATGCACTCTGATAAAAATAGCAGAAATGGAAAAAAGAGACAAAGTATTAAATGGATAAAGACTTCAAGTGTTTCTCTGTTTGCCTTTGGAGCAGGGAGAATACCATTTGCCAAGGCTCTCAAGTGCTGCCAGAGTTAGTGTTCTTTGTGGCGCTCCGTATCTCTTCACATATCTATGCCAACTCGTAATATTTTCCAGTCTCGGGATCAAAGTAGCAGTTTAGGCATGGGTCGTACAAGAGAGTCAGAACTTCATCTTCTTCCCTCCCTTCACCTTCACCTAAAGGGAAAGACAAAACAACAGATGATATACGAAAGATTTGCTTTATCTGCAACAAGAAAGAAAAAGGAAGGAAGGAAGGAAAGAAGGAGGAAGGGAGGGAGGGAAGGAAGGAAGAAGGGGGAAACCCAACTAGAATGTTTTAAAGTGAGACAGTATGCTGTAGGAAATGACTCACAGCTGTATAGGTTGTCCTTGACTTATGATTGGTTGCTTAACAAACATTCAAAGTTACAACGGACCTCCCTGTAAGTATTTACAACTTGGGTCTGAAGCTCTGATGGCTGCCCTATTCAAAGTCATGTGCCTGAATGTTGGGCACTTGGGAGCTGCCCGGCATTTATGGCTGTTGGTAACGTCCAATGGTCATGCAACTGCATTTTATGACAGTTTTGCTTGAAAACTGGCATTTACTTCTGCTTTTTAGGAAAACCAGCCCAGAGCGAACAACATGCTTGCTTAATGACCGTGGCATTGGCTTGATGACAGGCTTCATGATGGTTTTAAGTCAAGGACTGCTTGCACTCTATACCAAAGGTCTATTGAATGCAGCAGTTTTTCTCTTAGAAGGGTCAGAGCAGATGCTCTGGGAAACTTACAAGCAAGCTCCTAGGAAATTGAAATATTAGAAAAGATTTCCTGACTACAAGAAATGTCAGTCAGTGGAATTATTCTTCATGAAATAGTATGTTTCGCTTCATTGGAAGAGACTAAACAAAGATTGGATAGCCACCTGAGGTGAATTGGGCCGAGAAAGAATGACTGGCTCAAAGTCACCCAGCTGGTTTCTGTGCTTAAGGCGGGACTAGAACTCATGGTCTCCTTATTTCTATCTGGGACTTTAGCCCACTAAGCCAAACTGTTCTCAAGGGTGGTGCCATTTGGTAAAAGAGCACTGGCTTTTTGTACTGCTGTTCCTCACATTTATACTTTCTTTACTTAAAAAGACAACTTCAAAAAAAATCCCTTAAAAAACTAAGATAAACCAATGCTGTCAGGTATTTTTCATATCAGAGAGTTTCAACTGTGCTCTAGTTCCTGCTTTAATTTATTTGGATTGGATTTTAAACCCCAATTAATCTTGAAAGCTTGAAATGGTTTCCAGAGCTGAAAAGTCAGTCAAGTAATGAACGATTCTAAGCATAAACAGGCGGTAAAGGCTAATGTAAGCATCTTTCCGATACTTCATAAATTGGAAAGTCATGCCTCCTTCAAATGTGCAAGGAAGAAGAGCAACATTGCAAGTGGAATTGTCCAAAAATCCACCATCCAATTTTTATTGGCCGATCAGGCTTTGGAGCCCCTATCATCCTCCATCTACTCTTCTTGATCATCATCAACAGTCAAAGGGAAGCAATTGAAAGGTGGGCTGGGGATTAAAATTGGAAGCATAAAATTGGATACAACAACATGTGCAGAACTCCAGCACAGAAGCTGCTTTGCTATGCAAACTGCGTGTGCATATTGGAACACCATCGTTTTTGTATATATTGACTATGTGGCATTAAACAGTGGCGGATTCAAATAATTTAACAACTGGTTTGCCCAGGGTCAGGTTGGACATCATGGGAGGCGTGGCCCATCCTTGTACTCCAGCTCCGCTGCACATGAGGGATGAGCCTCCTGCGATGACCAACCTGACCCTGGGCAAACTGGTTGTTAAATTACCATCTCACCTACTATCAAAGTGGATCCTGGGTGCTGCACTGCAATGGAAAAATGGGAAATGGAGCAGCTGGCATGAGGGAAGGAGGAGGAGCAGGGAGAAGAGGGAAAGCGGCCTTCTCTTTCTTTCACGCTGGCCATTCCTGCAGTGCACTGTGATAGCGGTGTAATTTAACAACTGGTTCACTCCAACCAATGCGAACCGACTGAATCCCACCACTGCCATTAAGTCATTTTCAATTCCCAATGACCACATAATTCTCCATAATGAGCCTGTTCTTAGCCATTGGAACCGAGTCGGTCCATTTTGCTACTGATTGTCCTCTTTTTTTCTTTCCTTTCATCTTTCTATCGTGGCTGACTCGCCACGTACCCCTGCTCACAACCAGACAACAGAAACGGGGGTGGGGGGATGGGGAGGCTTGGGAAGGAATGAGCTGATGCAGCCCGGGACAAAAACTCAGGTCAAACACTGGGAACACTCTGAGCTGCTCAGAATGTTCCCAAAACAAAATAAATGCAATTGATTGGTGGACAATAAATTGTGGGGAGGTCCAGGGGGAAAAGGGGATTTTACCTATGCCCGTTTTTACGCAAAAACTTAAGAACTGGCTTTACTACTTCTGGGCCTATATGGAATTATCAGTAAAGTTATGTTTTTTGTAAAATAATGTGCCAGAAGTTTCTTTTGTTGCATTTACCAATGGGACAGTTGACACTTCCCCAGCATTAGAGCCTTTTCCAAACAGCTGGATCTTTATATGATGTGCCCAAAGTAGGATACTTAGAGCCTGGCCATTTGCGCCTCAGATGAGAACACTGGATTGATTTGTTCAATCATCCATTGGTTTGTTTTCTTGGCTGCCCACAGCACCTTCAGGAGTCTTCTCCAGTGATAAACTTCAAGGGAATCAATAATGTCCTTAATTTGCTTGTTTAAAAATCCAACTTTCATGTCCATAGAGGAGACCAGGGCATTTTACAGTCCTTGGGACACATTTGGTTTATGGGCAGTCCCAGTCCTGCCTGCTGTGCTGATAACAATGTGTGTGTGTGTGTGTGGGGCAGAATGTTGTCAGTGTCGGGGTGGGGCAGCAGTAGTGGGAGGTCAGTGAAGCGTCAGCAGAGGGGGCAAGGCATTTTGAATGGAAGATATGCAACAGCACTGTTGGGAGCAGGGTGGCAGCAGCATTGGGGGCGGGGCAGAAGCGGTGCCACTCCACAACAGTCCCAATTTCTCATATGGCTCCTTAATTGCTCACCCCTGCCATAGAGCATCACAGGAACACTGTGGTTTGCATGATTCGGATCTCTGTAGGTAGAGGTACATCATGGTAGAGGTACATCATGGCATTTTCCAAGGTCTTCATGGTTGCTTTACTGAGTGTTAGTCTGTGGTGTATTGTTTGACTGTTTGTTCCTTTACTATTGTTAGAAGATCCTAAAAGGCAGAAGTTCAATATCTTCATCGTAAATTCTAAGATGGTTTCTTCTACCTTTTGTAATGAGTTTGGTCTTCTTTAAGCGCAGTGGTTACAGTGCAGTACTGCAGGCTATTTCTGCTGACTGCCGGCTGCCAGCACTTTGGCAAGTCGAATCTCACTAGGCTCAAGGTTGACTCAGCCTTCCATCTTTCCAAGGTGGGTAAAATGAGGATCCAGATTGTTGGGGGCAATATGCTTACTCTGTAAACTGCTTAGAGAAGGCTTAAAACACTGTGAAGCAGTATGTAAGTAAGCTATTGCTATTTATATTTAATTTTAGTTCCATTTCTTCACTGTTCTCTTCACTGCAACATTTATATATATACAGTGTCCCAAAATATGCATGTGCAGTTATAAAAATATTAAAATGAGAGCAGCAACGTGGCAATGTTAGCTACTGGAGGAACAGAAAGTGGACAAAAAAGAGAAGAAAAAGAGCCTTAGTAGAGAAGATGACAAGCCTTCGTCCTTGGACAGATCTATCTGTTCCATTATTCAGTTCCCATCTGCAGCCAGCCAGATGTTTCCAGAAATTTACAAGGTGACAACCCTCTTGCATTCTTTTATCCCCATTAGTGGGGTGTTCACTAGTATATTGATATTGCAGGTGGTGATTTCATTAAGCTATCATGGTTAAAGACTTTTGGTGGACCTATCTATACTTTTCAAGGACATTCACAATCTTTTTAAAAACTTGTGTTGCTTTGCTATTAAATTACTCAATACTCTTTCTGCAATCTGCTCGCATTCAACAGCATATTATCTAGCAAGGGCTCCCTGCTGAATTCTAATCTCTAGCACTGATCCAAATATCAAAAGTAAATAAATCACACACACACACACACACACACACACACACACACAGAGTATATGGTGGGTGATAATGTTTTCACCTCTCTGCTCTAACATCTATTCTGTGTTGCATCATCAAGGCACTTAGAGAAACTCGACTAAGAAATTCTTCACTCACTTTGTGTCTAGTGGTTCTTGGCATTTTCTAATGGAAAAAAATGGTTAAAGTGATGGCAAAGAGCTATGGGCTTACTTGACAAGAGTCTTTTTATAAAAGCTAAAAAACAATGTGAATGATACCAAGCCATGATTCACAGTTGCATGTGAACAGTTTTCTACATTTCATCCTTTCTTTTTGGCAAATACCCAGTATTTATGCACAGTAACAATACTGTATGCTAAGCTTCTTCAAAGAAATGGCCTGTTAGGCTAACAGCAATGGGTTTTACAATGTTTGAAATGTATTATTAGCTGGGAACCTAAAAGCTCTGGGTGATGTTAGATGAAGAATGCAGATGGTACCTAGATAACCCTTCATTAAACACTCCATTGTTTCTTCCCTCTGGTCCTTTAAGGGGCTATGCTTTGTTTCATAACATATCTTTCGTACCATCTTCATTTTTTAAAAAGAAGATTGAAACAATTTCAGTGGCTGAACTGCCAAAAGACACTCCACTGTATATTCTTGGGACATAAAGACTCTAAGAAGGCATTGCAAAGTGGTAGGTGACCATAACTTTTCTGCTCATCTAGTTTTTTTTTTTTTTTACAACCCATGCAACCAAAACTCATATGGATTTTAGCCCATGCATTTTATGTTAAGTGGCTCTGTGAGCCAAGCTCTATGAGTAAAAAGGAGGATTGATGAGGTTCTTGGATCACTGCCCTTTTTGCAGCAAAAGCCAGCCAACTGCTTGGGAATATTAAATGCAAAAAACTGCTCAAAGAAGACTTGTAAGATATTTGGGGGCTATAGGTGGTCCATATAACTGTCTATATAGTTTTTAAGAAGAGATCAGACAACCATTTGTCTGAAATAGCATAGGGTCTCTCTGCTTGAGTTTGACTAGAAGACCTCCAAGGTTCCTTCCAACTCCGTTATTCTATTATAGCAAAGTATCTGAAGCTTGATTGGCTCCAAAACAACATTCTTATTTGGGATATGGCCAGTGGTGGGATTCAAACAGTGTAACAACCGGTTTGGTGCGTGTTGTGCACGCACGGAGTGCATTTAAAAACAGCTCTAAAACTTACCTTCTACTTCAGCCCCGGTGAATAAAACAGCTGAGGCGTGGCAATCTGCTCCGTTGCGCCTATCAGCTGGGCTTCAAACAAAGGAAATATAGGACAGTCTAGCACAGGGGTGGATAGGCGGGAGCTAACTCATCGCCGGAACTATTGGTTCACCTGAACCAGTCCATACCGGCTGAATCCCACACCTGGGTATGGATATTCAAACTACCAATTTATTTCTCTGGGAGATAGAAAGTGCTGATGATGGAGCTACTTAAAGCCTACAGCTTGGGCCAGGGGTGGGATTCTACTGGTTCTGTCCACTTCTGTAGAACCAGTTGCTCTGAAGAGCAGCAAACAGAGAGCAGACATAGAACCGGTTCTGTGTTTGTTGCTGTTTTGGCCCGCCCGGACTCTTACCTGACCTTTATTTCCTGCGTTTTCAACTGCAGCTGCTTTGCGCAACACAGCTGCAGTTGAAAAAGCAGGAAAAAAGAGCTTTTCCAACCGCTGTGCATTTGCATGCAGCGCTGCTCAGCTGTCCGGGCAGCTCAGCAAGTCATAAATTGTGACTTGTGCATGTGTGCGTGCGATGCAGAGCGACAGAACCGGTAGTTATACCAGTCAGATCCCATCCCTGGCTTGGGCCTATATGACTTTGGGAGAGTGCTAGAACACTTTCTTCTCTATGATTAACTCATCAACAGAGCTTTGTTTCTTAAAGAGAAATGTCTTATTATGGGAGTGTTGTTAGGGAACTTTGCACATTAAAACGCTATATAAGAAAGGCAAGTGATCTAATATTCTCCAGATGCTGTGAACATCAGTTCTGATCTGCCCCTGTCATAAGGCCAATGGCAAGAGATTATTAGAACTATAATTCCAGCCATCTGGAGATACTCAATTGCCAGCTGTGATACATTCAGAGCCATCTTCTTTTCTCAATTTTCTTTTTTTTTGGGGGGGGGAAGTATTTTAATTCATTGATTAGAGAAAAATGGAGCATTTGTCAAAATTATGTATCAATCTGAAATGCCTTTTGAAAGCCCAAACTGATGGGATTGTTCTGGGGTTTGCATGCAAACTCTAATTGCTAAATAAATATTTTACTTATTTTTAAATTGGATGTCTGAATGCTAAACTCTCTGCAACACAAATTATATGTCATTTTATTGCTTTGATAATTGGATGATATTAGGGGCCAAACTATCATCATCGGACTCTCCCTCCTTCTCCTTGTAAGTAGATGACAACAATAAAACTGACTTTTCAGAGACGGTACAACTCCTCCTCTCACACTCCCCTAATGCATATTACTGAATTAAGTACGGGAGTTGATCCAAGGCTACTTTCCATCACATGTTGATCAATGTCTGAAAAATCTGAAAAATCTATCACCTATTAAACTAAAGGCAGCCCAGCATGAATCCACTAAGCCACCGTTGTGTTACACTGTATAATAAAGGCAACTGATAGACTACCATTACTTTTGCTTGGGGGATAATTGAAAGGGTGCAAAGGATTTACAGAATCAAGTCATCGTCACTGGATGTTAGGAAACACTGAATCAGAAAATGGTACCAACCTTCTAACAATGCCATCTGATACAGAGAATTCTAATTCAACATACATTCAGGAAAGGATTGAGGGAACTGCAGCCTAAGGAATAAAACAAAATTATCTTACAAAGCCAGGCTGCATTTGGCTACTGCATTACAAGAGCAAATGGCAGGATAACGAAATCACTACTTGTTCCATTCATGCAAGCTCAGAAGTATTAAAGTAGCCTTTGCTTTGGGAATAAACCTGATTACCTGGATTTGGGATTCTGTTTGAGAAAGACGGCTCCTTGGTATGAAATAAAACTAAAAGAACATGGCACATATTTGAAAAGGGGATTGGTTTTTAAAAAGAACATTATTCATTCCTTTTCCCATGACTGCATTCCTTCAAGGCCTAAAAGATCTATTGAGGAAAAAAATAAATACTTCACAGTCAAGAAACTATAAAAGAGAGAGAGAGAAAAAACCTAGATCTTTTGTATATTCACAATGAATTATGTCTCAAATAAAAGATACCGTAGAATTCTTTTACTAGCAATAAACAAAAATGGTTGTTTTAGGATTTCATTAGAGTAGCATATAAAAATCGACAGGGATATTCTGTCCAGTAGTAAATAATCATGGGTTTTTATGACTGATTTTGTTATTTTCAAACTTGTCTTTCTGTGATTCAGGAAGCACCACACTTTCAAGTAGCAACTGTTACTACAATCCCCAATAATTCCTGGAGAGCATTATTGGTCCAAGTAAAAATGTGATTTTGTTAGGAGACACAGGATTGCTTTGGACTAAAAGATCACGTTTCATATTAAAAATGTACTCTTTGCTCCCTACCCCTCATATATATACAAGTAGTCCTTGAGTAACAACCATTTGTTTAGTGACTGTTCCAAGTTACAATGGCACTTTTCAGGCTTATGACTGGTTTTCACACTTATGACCAGGGGTGGCTTCAAAAATTTTAGCAACCAGTTCTGGCTGGTTGCTGGGTGGGCTTGACCATGGTGGGTGTGGTCTAGTCGGTTTCCTGTACCATGGTGGGGGGGCATTTTTGCCCTCCCTGGGCTCCGAAGGCCCTCTGGGAGGCCCATTTTCACCCTCCCCAGGCTCTGGAGGCTTTCCTCAAGCCTCCGGGAGGGCAAAAACGGCCTTCCTGGGATCTGGAGGTCCGTTTCTGGTCTCCCTGAGCCTCTGGGAGGCCTGTTTTTCACCCTCCCCGAGCCTCCATGCAAACTCTGCACTTACTTGGGATCCAAAATGGGCCTATGGAGATTCCTAGGAGGGGCGGGCCGGGGTTGTTGGGACCAGCCAGGGGTGGGATTTGCCAGTTCACCGAACCAGCCATAAAATTAGCTACCTGTTAGCTACAGGTTTGCCTGAAATGGGGAGAACTGTTAGCAGCCCACCCCTGCTAACAACCACTGTAGCATCTCCATAGTCACATGATCAAAATTCGGGCATTTGACAACTGGCATGTATTTATGACAGTTGCAGTGTCAAAAATCATATCATGCGATCACTATTTGTAACTTTCCCAGCTGGCTTCTGGTACGCAAATTCAAGTTGGGGGGGGGGGGGGATCCAGGTGTTTCACTTAACAACTGCAGTGCAACAATGGCAAACATGTCATAAAATGAGGCACAATTCACTTAACAACTTTCTTGCTTAGCTCCAGAAATTTTGGGCTCAATTGCAGTAGTAAGTTGTATCTCTGCTGCATTATTCAGGGTGGAAGAAAGTCAGTTGACTGTCAGAAATTCCTGCTGATTTATTTCTTGTATGCCTTTATTTTTATTTTTTCATTGGTTGTTTTTGTTTTTTTCTCAGGTTTTATACTAACTTGTAGTGCTGGCATTTTTTTTTTTAAAAAAAGAACAGCTATAACAATATAGAAGCCACCAAGAGTCATTTTAAGGCTATGGCAGAGCAGAACTCTAATCAATTAATAAATTCAGGAAATGCCTCTGGATAGAACTGCAAATCACTTTTTAATAAGGAATAGTTGAATAGGATCTTCCATGCAATTTTCTTGGCTTTTAAGATTTCTGAGAAATGCAGCAGAGCTTTAGAGCAAATGGAATTTTCATTAAATTGATATTAAAGGTTTTCTCAGTTCCGCATTTGAAATAATTATTTACTAGGTGTTTGAATACAAAATTACAACGATAATTAAAGTGGCATGTTTAACATCTTTAACATTATGTACAGTCAGATCTCTAAAAGTAATGCCTGATCTTGATAGTTACTCTGCTGTCATAACGTATTGTATATTTACATCTTTCTGAAAAAATTCCCTGTTTTACATGGCATGATCTGTGTTAAGGAATCCATTACTAAATTTCCTTCACTCCTACAATAACTAAAGTACAGTGGAATCTTGATTTTATGGAGTCCTTTCAGCAAATATTTGATTTAATGGAAAAAACTGACTTCAGACTTTTCCCCCCAAATATGGAAGAATTTGTTTTATGGCAAAGTAATGTGGACAATTCACATAAATAACAAAACATGCATGTTTTTCATAAATAATATATTAATTGCATGTAAATTACATTAACTTTGTGAATTATATAAATCGGATTTAATGGACAATTAGATTTAACGGATAGCTCTTCCTCCACATATTTGCTGCTTGTAAATACACAGTAAGTTCTCATAGGGAACTATGAAATGATAGGAATCCTTGGTGGATTGTAGGGTGGAAAAGGTGAGAAAGGAGAACAGAAGTAGAATTCTTAGGCAAATGCTGACAGTTTAAGATTTTATTCATGGCAGAATTGCTTCATTCTTTTCTAAGAAACAAGCAGCAGAGTTTTCTTTCTCATTAGGTATAATATGCAAGAATATAACAATGTGGTATTGGTGGGTTCCTGTGTAGGAATGCTAAAAGAAGGATTATCTGAGGTATTTGGGAAGACACAGATTATATACTAATAGAAGACAAGATATGTAACTCAGGGATGAACTATGAAGTTCTTTGTGTTCTCTGAGCTTAGTTTTTTTTTTCTGTAGGTGTTTCATTACCCAACTAGGTAACATCATCTATAAGGAATGGGATTTCCTTAATTTCATAATACAGGCACAGGTTTAATCATAGTTTCAACTGGGAAACTTGAACATCCTAGATCAAACTAAATCCAAAAATTCTTGGAAGCCTGGCACTCAGCCAACAACAGGCACATAGAAATAAAGAACGATTATGTAATATTTATTCAAAAGAGATAATAGAAAAGTTAAAAAGGAAAAAGGCTAGAACCTCTCTGGCCAGCAATCAACACTCAGACAAGCAGAGATTTATACCTGGATTAACACCAGACAATCAAGCAATAAACAACAGCCCTATTAAGAAATTATCAAAAATAAAACATCATACCTATCAACACCAACATGATAAGCTCCTATATATAAACAGAGAGCAAAGTCCTCTCCCTTTTAGCACTGAAGATGTTACCTAGCTGGGTAATGAAATGTCTGCACAAAAATAGCCAAGTTCAGAGAGCATCAAGGACTCCACAATTTGTATACTACCTGGTATGTGGAGGAGTTAATGGCATGTTGTTGCAGTTTCTAGTATCCTTTTGCTCTCACTTCAATTCAGTGGCAATTTTTCCACTCATTTCCCACTCATTCTCACCTTGGGCACTTAGGTTTGCTGACGCTTTGGTATATTCTGCCACCTGTTGGCTAGGAGGAATGATAGGAGGGCTGAAGACTTGTAGCCAATCCCTGAAAAACACAATTTAAGCCATCATATTTCTGAAGAAAACACAGATTAATTTATGAATTATTCAATGCAAGTTGGCACAACATAATAGGTCCTTCTCTTCTTCTCCTCCTCTATGACTTCTGCTTCTTCGTGTAACTTGTTTCAACTTCATAGGTCTAAAAACATGATGTACTACCAAAATTTATATATATTTATATATAAAAGCTTTCTCATCATGGGCAGGCAAGGGTGACCCGCTATAAATCTGCTTTATATTTGGCAGACTAGCAATTTATAATCCTGTACTGTGAAATACTTCATAATCAATAAATTTTATTATACACAGTGCATTTACCTGTTGCAATGTATGGAAGGATGGCAGTGTCTTAGGATGAGAAGCATAAATACACAGTTATGAGACTTATGAGTACTCCATAAAAATGTTCATAGCAGGGCATATTTAAAAATATCTGTAAACAACTAAGACCTTTATGCATATGTGTACACATGAATTCAAATTAACACCAAGAGTGTTATATAAAAAGTCAAAAGTCTACACTAAAGCATATGACACTATAAAGTGTTTTTTATCATTTGTTTCTGATTCATTATGAAAAGGATATAAGAAGAATGATAGAAACTAAGGTATAATGATAGATATTGAATAAAAATATGACAGTAAGGCTTCAGGTGTCAAAGGAGGAAACCCAACTGAGATGATCCAAACCTTGATATTTCTGGAAGAATACTATCCAAAATTGTGATAAAAAACCATTTATCAAGAAAACCATCAAGCCAGAGCAGATGCAAATGATCGTTTTATTACTCCAAAGCTAGCAAGTTCATCATGCCATTGGTCTCTTGCACCCAGAAGTGCCAAGAATAAGAATCAGGTCATATAAATGTTATGTAATAAGATGGAACATTTGTACACACTGGGAGAAGGAATTGTTTTACAACCAATAAAGAAAAACATAACCACAAGTACAGTAGAACCACTGGTCATGAACGCTGATTATGACCAAATCAGGTTCTGACCAAAAATGGACACCCCCCCCCCCCCCCCGGCTGATTTCCCCTTCCACGGCATTTTCTTTTTTTGTAAGTGCCAAATTTCCAAAGTTAGGTTCGGGTCACGAATTATGCTTGTGACCAGAGGTTCTACTGTATGAGGTATCTTTATCTTGTAGTTATTTACTCCTAGATATTAGAAGAGGAGAGCTATGCTAGCTGATGTCTTTTAATCAAATTCATTCGTTGGAAAGGGTACAATCAGGCTCTTCTGACATCACTGGGGATGCAACATAGCAGCTTTGTTGTATAAGTGGAGTCCAAACTCTTTTTATTCTAAAACCCTGACCCTGTATTTACAGCAGAAAGAGATAAGACACTGTGGCAATCCTGCTTTCTCTAAAGGTATCCGATGAATGATTAGAACACACACAAACACAAAAACCTGTAAAAGCACAGGGAGAGAGAGCTTGCAAGCATTTTTATCAAATGAAACCTCAGTCATTCTCCTCTCCCTGTAAAACGATTGCCAGTTCACTACATGATGGTGGCATTGGAAGGAATTAGGAGTCCCTACTAATGGATCAATCCATCAATAAAAAGAGAATTACAACATCTTCTCGGCACTTTGGGGCAGTGTCTGACCTGATCCATCTAGAAAGACAATTTGAAGAAAGTGGCTGTTTGAAAAAAACAGTCACCTTTCCTGTAGGAAAATCAGATTCTTAATCATAAAAATATATACAGGCCTTTCTTGCCAACCTTGGAAAGAAAGAAAAAACATCAAGTGATATTTCCCATCTCTCCAACTTCTTTATTTTATGAAATACTTTACTTTATGAAATAACACCAACAATGGGGGTCACAACCAAGTGCTTTCTGAAACTGCTAACAAAAATAACAAATCTAAACAAAGGCAATAATAAGCATCAAGTATGAAGGAGCACTAAAACAGCACTATTGTGATAAATTAATACTTCAGTTCAGTTTATATTCCTCCCATAGCTGCCATTTTGTGAGTAGGCAATCCCCTATTTTTTTTTTCTAAATTACATTTATATGCCGCCCTTCTCCGGAGACTCAGGGCGGCTTACAGTCTATGGAGCACCATGCTAAGTGCTCAGCAATAGCCTTCATTCCATTGTATATGCCTGCTTATTAGTAGGGCTTTTGCCCCCCCCAAGCGGCATTTTTACAAAGTCAGCTTATTGCCCCCAACAATCTTTGGGTCCTCAATTTACCTACCCCGAGAGGATGGAAGGCTGAGTCAACCTTGAGCCTGGTGGGATTCGAACCTGCACTAATTGCAGGCAGCTTGCACTAAGTGCTAGATGATTAACAGCCTGCACCACCAAGGCCCTTGTTTTCTATTTCTATTTGTGTCCACAAACTCTCAAGATTTCAGATGTGCCTCCAAGCACAAAAAGGCCAGAAATGGTCTGCTCTACCATGTGACTGAGATAATGTTCCACCCCATAACACAATGCCACACCATGAATGGGATTAAAGAAAAACCAAAAGTACACATATAGATTGGGTGAAACCAGGCTTAATAGCAGTAGCTGTGAGAGGGATCTTGGAGTCTTAGTGGAAAACTAGCTAAATATGAGCCAGCAATGTGCAGCAGCAGTCAAAAAAACCAATGCAATCCTAAATTACTTTAACAGAAAGATACAATCAAGATCAAGTGAGGTACTAATACTACTCTATAAAGCCTTAGTAAGACCACACCTAGAGTGCTGCATCCAGTTTTGGTCACCACATTATAAAAAGATGTTGAGGTTCTAGAAAAAGTGCAGAGAAGAGCAACCAGGATGATTAGGGGACTGGAGACTAAAACATATGAAGAACAATTACACTAGCTTGGCTAGTCTAGTGAAGAGAAGGATCAGAAGAGACTTGATAGGAGTGTTCCAATATTTGAGAGGCTGCCACAGAGAGGAAAGTGCCAAGCTAATTTCTAAAGCACCCAAAGGCCAGACAAGGAATAATGGATGGAAACTGAACAAGGAGAGATTTAACCTGGAAATAAGGAGAAACTTTCTGACAGTGAGAAGAATCAACCAATGGAACAGCTTGCCCTCGGAAGTTATGGGAGCATCATCATTTGAGACTTTCAAGAAGAGATTGGACTGCCATTTGTCAGAAATGGGGTAGGGTCTCCTGCTGGGGTGGGGGGTTGGACTAGATGACCTACAAGGTCCCTTCCAACTCTGTTAATCTGTTAAAAGTACGAGTGCTTAGCAGTGAGAGAAAAGCATGGATTGGGAATAAATCTGAAGGCAAGTTCAAGTTGTTAGAAAGAGGAAGTCTTCTCATGCTGAGTTCTCCTTTCCTCAGGGCTGAGGATAATGACAAGTGATCAGTAGTATTAAGTTAAATTAAATGGAGGGAGCTCAGCTGGGACAGTGTTCAATAATTATTAAGAATTGTTTTAATTGATGATGTGGGGTGGGAGGAGGTTCTTGCCAATTCTTTTCGCCAGAATTTATTTACATTTATTTATTAAATTTATATGTGCTACCCATCTCACCATCCAAAGTGACTTCCATTCATGGCCAATATGGCTGCAAATTGTTTTGAAATAGATATTGAAACTGGGATGTCGGAAACCAAATCAAGATATATTCCCTGTTTTTTCTTATAATAAAATCAAACTACACACACATCGCAAAATTTCTCTTCTTTAAAACAAAATCAAAAATCCAAAAAATAGCTTCTGAGGCTGCATTCCTTGATGTGTGTGCAGTGTGAGCACCTTAATCTTCTTTCTCCATCATTTCCCATATTCAAATTCGATGCCTTTAAGCTTTAACGGTCCCATGAGTGGAATAAGAAGAGTAAAGCATTTGAGACAGGCAATATAGAGGATGAAAACAAAACATATGGAAGGTTTAATGAATTCTCATGCAATCCTTCTCCACATACTTAAGTATTCAAAAGAAGATGAGGACTTGGATTTTAGGTTACCCCCAATCTCCAATAATGTTAGCAGAATTTGGCTTAAACCACTTGTCACCACCGCAGGAATAAAGTAATCCAGCATCATTTTCATGACTGCACAGAGAAAATTACAGAACACCATGGATAATGCCTCTTCTAGGAAATAGAGGAAGCGTTTTGCTCCAGTAAATAACACAATTTGTTGGGGAATTCTATAATTAAGAAGGGAATTTGGGTTGGCTAATCCATGATTCTTCATACTGCCTACTTATTATCTTATTCAATCTGATCTACTTTTTGAAACCTCTATGCAAAAGTTTTGAATAAATGTTTGAAAAAATATTTAAATCACATTCATGCGGCATTTCAGAGATTGGCAAAATTATGTTGGTAAAAATCAGCATTGAATTGATGGTACACAATGGGCCAGTCAATGTATTGTAGAATAGGGAAATTTAACTTCAATGAGACATAATATATTTATTTTGAAATGTTTGTTGACAGACTCCAAAACCAAACCCAGAAAAAAGCTAGATAACCTCGATAGAAGAATATTTGTTGCTCAGGGTTGAACTCTGGGATCCTTGCTGCTCTTTGAGCTTAGTTGTTTTCTTGCAGATATTTATTACCTTATTAGGTAACATCTACCTCTAGCTGGGTAATGAAACACCCACAAGAAAACAACCAAGTTTAGAGAATATACCAAGGACTCCAAAGCTATGTAAGCTACTTCTAATAAGATTGCCAAAAAGCACATCCGTACAATCATACAGAATCAAGCTCAACTTGAAAGAATGATTACACTTTTACAATATGTTTACCGTTCTCATTGCCCCATCTGATACCTGTTGGTTGTGGCAGAAGTCAGCAACCAAAAGACAGCAGCTACCATAGGCACTCACCATGGGACAAAGATTTATAGAAGTTGTACTTGAAAAAAGCTCATGGAGATCAATAAGACTTACGGATAAGACCTCTGCTTAAAGCCCAGCCATGCAGAGTTACATCTATGGTTGACTGACAGTAAGATCCCAGATGGTCTACTGGGTAGTATCAAAATAAAACGCATAAGTTGTTTGTCCTTTGAAAAATAGGATGCTTGGGCTGCTTTCAGAAAAGCTGTGCTGATTCAAGATAAGATTTGCTCTCCATAAACCATCTTGGAATGCCCTGAGAAATGTTGAGGCAGATAAAACTTTCTCTGACTTGTTTTTCTCCTTTGGCACTTCTGCTGCCGATGGACTGGATGTTCAAACTTCCACACAGACAATCTGGGGTGAATCAAGGGCCAAACACCTGCTCTTTGTCAGCCAAGATAGAAGAAGGGGAAAACAACTTTAATTATCTGCTTTGCTACATAATGCCGCTGATGTGGAAATGCCTCTGTGTGGAATTTGGGGAAAAAATGTTTATGAAAAATCCAATAAGTTCCGTAAGAGCAAAAATAAATGCAAACCGTGTCCTTTTCCTTCCCCTATTACTGACAATCAGCTGTGAGAATTAAGAATGCATGCACACAGAGATGTCGAAGAAAATATTTCCATCAAGTATTCCCTGCAGTGATGGGTTTCAAAGCACAAGTGTCAGCCGGTAGGTCAGTGTTCCTCAACTTTGGTAGCTTTAAGGTGGGTGGATGCTGGCTGGGGAATTCTGGGAGTTGAAGTCCATCTACCTTAAAGTCACAAAGGTTGAGAAACACTGACCTAGAAGTGCAACTGAGGGATTAATAATGAAAGGAATACCGCAGGGGAGATCAATGCCATATAACTAGTCATTATAAAAATGACATTCCAGTGAAGCTTTACCAGAATCTCTGTGTAGCAGCCCAGGTTACACACTCCATAACCCAAATGATGGGAGAGCCTGAGTCAGAGAAAGTACCATCAAGTCCTTTCTAGGACCAGATCAGAGGTGGTATTCAAGCAGGTTCTGACTAGTTCTGGAGCGGAAATTTTGAGTAGTTCTGAGAACCAGTAGCAGAAATTTTGAGTTCTGAATAGTTCGGAATACCATCTCTGACTGGCCCTGCTCCCAACTATTCTCTGCCTCCTGAGTCTCAATTGATTGTCTGGGTCTTCTTTTGTTGCCCTGCACAGGAGAAGGGAGCTGGAAAGCAGGTTAGTGGGGTGGGGAGAGAATGGAGATTTTATACTATCCTTCCCCTGCCACGCCCACCAAACCACGCCCACAGAACCAGTAATAAAATTTTTGAACCAGATGATTTAGTGAATCCTACAATCAAGGGTTCTCTTCCTGTTTTTTGCTCCCCCCCAAGCAGGTTTCAATGTGATGCCATCTCATCACTCCCCACTGATTTTATCTAACTTCTTTTAAAGACATGTAAGCAATAGCAATAGCACTTAGACTTCTATACTGCTTCACAGTGCTTTACAGCCTTCTCTAAGCAGTTTACAGGGTCAGCGTTTCCCCCCAACAATCTGGGTCCTCATTTTACTCATCTCAGAAGGATGGAAGGCTGAGTGAACCTTGAGCCTGATGAGATTTGAACTACCAAACTGCAGGCAGTCCAGGAGGCAGCAGAAGTAGCCTGCAGTAGGGCACTCTAACCATTGCACCACCGCTGCTCTGTTAAGCATGTGCTATCATTCCTGTACTACAGGGTTAGGCAATCCAAGGCTCATAGGTTGCATGCTGCTCCCAGTTTTATTCAGTGAGTCTCTAGAGCATCTCCTTGAGTTACGACCATAGTAGAGCCTGTCCATTGTGGCTGTAAGTCATAATGGTTGTAAAATGGGTTGGCCATTTGACAAACCCGGTTTTGGTATTTTTTTTGCAACAGCTATGAAGCAAATCACCACAGCCGTTAAATGAATCTATGATCATTAAACAAATGCTGTGGCACTAAGTGAACCAAACATGATAAGCATGTTTTTGCCAAAAAACCAGAAGTAGTTGCTAGGTTTTGGTAAAACCATAATAAAACGCGGTCATGTGATCATAGGATGCTGCAAACGGCTGTAAATGTGGCTATGTCGTCAAGCGCCTGAAACAATTGGCCATAAGTCAAGAACTACCTGTACTCTGCAAGAATAACGCCGATTTTCAGAGCATAATTTTACTATTTTTGCCACACGCATGTAGCTTTAGATCATTTTCCCCAATAAAGAAATGAACAAGTATAATGTCCATATGTTTGGTTTTAGGACTTATGTGGAGAAGAGATGACATACATGTCGTATTCGTGCAAAAATATTGAACGTTCAAAAGGGTTCACAAATTTTTAAGCACCACTGCACACCTCGTAGGGCATCCAAATGACAAGTGGTTTGCTGAAACCGGTGCCTTTGTGCTTTCATGCTCTACTAAACCACTGGCATTATCTATAATCAGTATATAGTTTTTTCTCGCAGAGAAAACTAAGTGATTCACTTAAAGCATGGATAAGCAATCCAAAGCCTTAAGGTGCATGGGGACAGGTGCATGGGGACATTGGCCTAATTCCATTTAGTGTTCTGCAAACCATCAATCCAAACTTCTCTGAACAGCAAACCATCCAAGCTTGCCATGAAAGGGAAGAAAAAGGAGACAGGGTGGTTGGTGGTTTTTGACACTTCTCCTTTTCTTCTGACATGTTCCACTACCACATCAGGGGAAAAAAAAAGAAATGTCAGGAAGGCAGAGGACAGATGATCCCATAAAACTTTAGCTCCATTGATTCCAACCAAAACAAGGCAGTTCCCAGAGAACATAACCCTTACCTTAAAACCCCTCTCCCTGCTAATCCTACTTGATAATACTGGTAGTCCTCAACTTACAACAGTTTATTTAGTGAGCATTTGAAGATACAACAGCACTGGAAAAAAAAAAAGACTCACGACCGCTTTTCAAACTTACAGCCATTGTATCATCCCAATGGTCACATGATCAAAATTCAGAAGTGTGGCAAATCTCTTACATATTTTATGACAGTTGCATTAAATTATCACCATTTGTGACCTTCTGACAAGCAAAGTCGATAGGGTAGCCAGATTCATTTAACAACAGTCCTTCTAACTCAACAACTGCAGTGATTCACTTAACAACTATGTCAAGAAAGGTTGTAAAATGGGGCAAAACTCGCTTAAGAGATGTCTCCCTAAGCAACAGAAATTCTGGGCTCAATTATAGTGGTAAGTCAAGGGTTACTCGTACTGATTTGAAAGTGCACATACACTTTTAAGCAACCTTAACCAGAGAAACAGGAATTTTTCCTGTTGTGAGGAAAAGTTATGTATTTATTTATTACATTTATATGCCACCCGTCTCACTATCGAAATGACTCTGGGTGGGCTTCTTGCGGGAGGAAAACATCTCAGAAGAGTATTTCAGAAGTGGAGGCTTTGCTAAGGAAGTCAAAGACTCCTTCAGAAATATTCTTAACCAAGATAAGCATAGTTTAACCACATAACTGGTGAATAATCATCATACTATGTATATCTTAAATTTAAATATCAAAACACCCAAAGTTAGTTTTTGCTTTTAGTTTCAATTCCTCTGTGTTAGTTATGGCAATGTTTGGTCTGGGAATAGTCGTGCATCCCTGTTCTCAAAATAAATTGGTTTCGGTTGTGTGTGTCCCTGATATCTGATAGATTATCTTTCAATTTATTATCCTTCCTTTTCTCTAAAATTGTTACCTTGATGAGAATGAAAGCAGCTCCAGAGGATAAGATAGATCTGCAGAGTTATGAATGAGGGATGTTATATCCATAGTGAAAGCAGTCATTATTACTAAAACACTGATCTCATGTGGTTAATATTCATAATCAAAACAGTAATGTCATATTCTACATTTAAATACAACTGTTCAGACATGATAAAGGACTATAAAGCAGAGCACTTACTTGTATATTCTAAATATTGTATATTAACATCGATTAAGTAGGCACGCTGTATTAATCAAAAGAGGAGACCTAGCTGGTCAAAACAAGTAACTTTAAAGCAAATGTAACTGCTTGATATTTGCTTTTTTCTTTAAAAAAAAAAATCAGTTTTCTTATGTGTCTGCTAACAGCTTCTGTAACGTTTGCAGAGCTATCCTTGCCATCTTACTTTCTGTAAATACAAGGATTAAAGATGCAATCCATTTCTTGGAAAAATCAATAGAAATGATATCAATATAGCTCAGTTACAGTTTTATTTCTCAGCCCAGCAAATTGCCAGAGGTATTAATTCTCCAGGGTCTATAAAGAACTGTGCTGCCTGCATGTTCTCTCTAGTCAGTGTAAGAGAAGTTGCAGTGTCTTCCTTTACATAACCAGTATTGTCCCTGCCACTGAGAAATCACACTGATCATGTAAACAGAATAAAATAAATATCAGTAAAATTAAATTCTATAGGCACACTCGGGCTCATTCACATCTCTGGAGAAGGATATTGATCTTTAAATGTTGCATATATTACCAATCCATATGCCTAAATCTAATATTAGAAATGAATGGCGGAAAAAGATTCAGGGATATTAGTGCTCTGACAAATTAAGCTAAACATAGAATTACGATTAACATATTATACTATCTTTTTTTCTATAAAAAATCATGGGAAAAGTGCAGATGAAATGACTGTGATGTGATTTCCTCAAAATCTGACTGAATAAGGTCTAATAATTCCCCAATAAAAGTCCCACCTTAATGCAGCATCTAATTTAGTAGCGTCTTGGCCCCGTCGGAACCTGGGTTTGAGTTTGAGGAGGACAAGATGGAGCTAGGGCCAACGGAAGAACAACTGGAGAAGCAGGACAAGGCAGTCCCGGTTCCCTTGGGCCTGGGAAGGGTTGCCAGTAAAAGAGAGAGGACAACCAAGCAAGGGGGAAGGAGAGGGCAGGCAGCGAAGCAGAAGAGCAATGGAGTTCTGGTGACAAGCAATTACCTCCCCCCCAATCCTCGAGCACAGAGAATGGAGAGGAGACAGAAGCAACCCGACAACTCTGACTGTAACTTTGTCGCTTTATATTGACTGTTTCCTAGTATGATTTGATTGCTTATTGCACCCTATGACTATTATTAAAAGTTGAACCTTATGATTCTTGCCTCTTGATGAATGCATCTTTTCTTTTATGTACACTGAGAGCATTTGCTCCAAGACAAATTCCTTGTGTGTCCAATCACACTTGGCCAATAAAGAATTCTATTCTATTCTAATAAAGGGGAGTTAAGTCTTCGTTCCGGCTGTGCTCAGCCCCAGGTCATCACAAGTATATATTATTTTGATCAAAAAGCCATGTGTTCTAGAATTCGGTATAGCTTTCTATATGAATATATCATCATTCAGAAAGCTTATGTCACTTCCAAAGTGAAAAATTATTGCGACATAATCTTCTGTGGATCACTTCATTAAATTTTAGATTGCTGACAGCAAGTGATACTTTTAACAATACAGACATGATTTCATATATTAAAGGTGAAAAGTAAAATCTTCATCAGGTTGAGTTTTAGTGCTTCTGACCATATGTCCACGTACTTGGCTTGATAACATTCCACTAGCGACTTTCTATTGACTGTTGTGCTAATTAATGACTGCAATAAAGTTAAGTAAGTACTTCTGCCTGCTTCTAGATTTATTTATTTATTTATTTAACTTTCCCAGTCTAAGTCTTCATTCTTGGGATTAATCCGGTTGCTTAGTTTTATAAATTTCAGTCAAGGTTAACTAAGTCTTCCCACTTGTGATGATTAAGCTTCAAAGAAGGCAGGGAAAAGATTGAAACTGAGCTCATGTTGCACAAAAAAACATCTCTTAAACCTTATTACCTTAGCCCTAAGAGAAAGAAATGTATATACTGAAAATAAAGAAAGAAGACTAATTATTGTAAACTAGGCTGCAAGCCTTCTTCTGGGACTGCACATAACCAAAACATCCAGAACTGAATGTACAAAATGATAAATTCTCTTATGTTTAAAGTGGTATGAAGTGGAATTAGAGAATGTTTGATCATAACTTTCTAACCCAGATAATTATGTAGTTCCATCCAATTCCTGATCAAAACTAATGGGATCAAGTTATGGAATGGATGATTAATGCACAACCAGAAAGTTGAAAATTAGAAAAAAAAAATCTCGCAGTTATTTGCATCAAGAGTAGTAAATTTGCATAAACAAATTAAGAAGGTATTACTACCAAACTATGATTTCTATTCTTTATAGTTTTAAAATGCAGCAGACAAGTATGATGTTTTGGAAGAGAGCGACAAATATTGCTTAAAATTATTTTAAGATAAAACCGGAGACCTTTGATGATTTAAAAATGCAATGCAAGTATGACAATACATTACTCTTTACTCTTCTGTAGTGCTATTGTAGTATTAAAATATCATTAAATCAGCACAAACCAACACTTATCATTTCCTGCACATTTTTCACAGTAAGCTGCATTCTGACTATGAATAATCTGTTAATCTGTTCCTTGCCTTACAATCCATCAAAGTGACAGATTTTTTCCATTCCTAATACATAATGTCCTCATTTACTATATATATTTGTTTGTTTTTTCTTTCTTTTTCTTTCTTTCTTGTCTCTTTCTCTCTCTCCCCCTCCATTCTTTCCTTTCTTTTCTTTCTCTCTCTTTCTCCCTTCCCTTCCTTTCCCTCCCTTCCCTACTCTCCCCTGGAAATACAACATCACAATCCTTACACTTGCAACTTCCCACAGCCTTTCAAATATCTAGACAACTACATTCAAAATGCTGTTACCTAGCTGAGATTTGCTTATGTGGCGCTTTTTTAATCAGACCACAATCCCCAAACCACTTGTTCTAAAATCCTTCAGAATTCACAATGGGGCTGATTTGCACTTTGAAGGGCTTTGATAAGTGCAGCCTGAATAACTGGAGGCAGCATAACAATACTCTGTGGGACCACTCTAAATGCACACTGCCAAACTCTCCCAATTTGAAGAGATCGCCTGCATGTGTAACCATAGCACTCTGAGATGAACAGGACTTGCTTATCATCTGAAATCAGCTCCGACACAATAAAAACAGCCTTTTAAATTATTGTATATAAATACATCCATTAGCCAATAAGTGATGAATTCATAGGGCTAACTAAATTGATAGGGAAATGAAAATTAATATTTTTCTTTTTCAAGACTTCTGAGTACCAGCATTCAGAGTGGGGAAGTCTTCACTGGGCAGCTTAGCTTAGCCCCAATTTTTAGAAATGTTTCCAGTACAAGTTAATGTGGTACCACAATATGAGACATTGTATTAACTTCAGTGATTATTCCCAAAGTTCCTAACTTGACATTTTGAATCTCTTAGATGGCACACATTAATTATGAGCCACTGGTGGCGCAGTGGTGAGAATGCAGTACTGCTGGCTACTTCTGCTGCCTGCCTGCCTGCAATTTGGCAGTTCAAATCTCACCAGGCTCAAGGTTGACTCAGCCTTCCATCCTTCTGAGGTTGGTAAAATGAAGACCCAGATTGTTGGGGGCAATAGGCTGACTCTATAAACCACTTAGATAGGGCTGTAAAAAGCACTGTGAAGCGGTATATAAGTCTAAGTCCTATTGCTATTGCTGTGCAATTCGGTTTCCAAAAGCAAATGGCTATTTCATCAAATGGCTATTTACATATTTTGTAAATCCCATTTACTGTCAAGAATTTGAACATGAATATGATTATGATTACATGAAATAGGTACGAATAAAAGAGGACATTAGAACAGGGATGGTTGGCGCACTGGTGCGCTTATGCACATCCCTGACAGACCTCTTAGGAATAGGGTGAGGTCAACAGTAGACAGTCTAAGGTTTAAGTTCAATTGCTAAACTACATCACAGGCCCTTAGATCGACTTATGAGACCTGCCCATGATTTAATGCTGACAGTGGGAAGCAGATGAGACTTTGTCATTTTATTACCAGAATTTTCTATCTTTCTCTTCTGTAGGTGCTAACAACAGAAGAATGTTATTTATAATATCCTTGAAAACAAATATATTTCAGGTCATAAAGGCACCATTCATAGCACAGTGTTGGAAAGAAGGAGGATCTGCATACCTATTTGCCTATGGAAGAAGCAATCCTTTTTTAAAAATGGTCACATACAATTCTCAGTGTCTTGTACTTATTTTTTACTGCAACACCTACACTATAGATTGACAAACAGTAGCTTTGAGAAGTGCCTTGATGAGGTTAGGGATCGCCAACAGCAATTCCTTAGACAATGATATCAGTTTCTTTATTATATTGAAATTTCCCTGAAACTTTGCAAGAAATTTGTCTCATATGTAACCTGCATCTGAATAGCCCACCAATTTCACACTCCTTTCCTTCCTCGCCTGTTCTCTTACACCTCACCCCAATTTAAACCCTTTATCAATCTGTGCATCTGAAATGAGCTGCTTACAAAAGTGCATGTCTATTAATAAGGGGGCATGATGGCTCAATGGTTAAAGGCAGAGCTTATCAGCTGGAAAGCTGACAGCCCAGGTTCGAGACTCTATCACTACATGATGGAGTGAGCTCCCATTACTTGCTCCAGCTCCTACCCATCTAACAGTTCAAAAGCATGCAAATGCAAGTAGATAAATAGGTACTATTTCGGTGGGAAGTGTTCCGTGTGCCTCGATGTATAGTCATTCTGGACACATGATCACGGAAACAACAATGGATAATGCTGGCTCTCTCAGCTAAGAAATAAAATGAGAACTTCCCACTAGAGTTGGACATGACTGGACAGGGGAAACATTTACCTTTATGCCTATTAATAATATTTGTTCTTCAGAAAAGGTGCTCTGAGGTTCCTGATCTTCTGCCATTCAAGATTAAAATAGCTTTCCTCCTATGAGAATTACTTAGCTGTCACTTAACTTTCAGTGATCATTTGTGAATCTTCATGTAGGGATATCAAAGTAAACACTGCTTCTTTCTTTTGTTTCTGGGATTCACACTTGAGTGGTAGCAAGCTTCTATCTAGAGGAGTTGTCATAACATGATGAAGGGGAGGAGAAGTTTCCAGAGCTTGTACTGAGGGTAGAAGTCCAATTCATCCAGCTGAATGAAAGTGGGGGGATGAGATTACAGTTGGCTCCCAGGCACAACTCTGCCAGGCAATTATGGCACAGGAGAGCTGCCAATCCTGCTGTTGTTCTCATGGTGTGAGAGCAAATTGGATGGGGCATTGCATGATTGATGCTTGCCGTTATCTAGTTGGAGAAACTCCCTTAAATGAGCATGGAAAGCCAGGAATAAATGCTACTCAGGAGAGCAACTGCTGTGAGTTGAATAATCTGTGAGGGCTGAAAGGAAGATATCTTATAAATGATATGAAGGCTCCTTCTGTAGGAGCAGCAGGACTGGCACAGGGATGCGCAACCTGAAGCCAGTTCTCTAAATAAAGAAACAAAATGGTATCTTGGAGGCTGAGGAAGTCAGCCAACCATGTTATTTAGAAAAACTCACGAGGCTGTGCTTGCAAACTCGGGAAATCTATCTACTATAAAACATAGGAAGGATAACTAATAAACATATAATACATGTATACCCCCTACATCTAGATGCAAGCAGTATTCCTTTGTGCAAAGATGGAAGCAACTGATATCCTGAATGAAAGCATTTCAAAAAATATTTCCTTATAAATCTAAGCCTAATATCCTTCTTAGTAACAATAAAATACTTAGAAATCAAGATGGGACTCTAGTCTCCCAGAGAAACACCCTTTCAAACTTTTTTGCAGGAGAGGCGAGCATTCCCTGGTATAACTCTGGACATGCCTTAGAAACAATGTGATAGTTTAGCATAGAACATACTATGGGACATCTGCAAAACAACTGACAAGATACTGTTGGAAGAAATATCCACCTGGTTCAGTTCCAAGTGGGGTTCCAAATGGGGAGAAAGACACTGGAAACATGGAGGCTGATTGGAAAGATGGTTTAATGGTGAATAGAACCACCAAGCATATGGTCCTAGTGCAGCTGACCAAATAGAGTTGAGAGAAAGATATATTTACACCCTCTCTTGGGCCTTGTCCTTGAGCTTCCTGTTCCTGTGCAAGAAATGTATTCTATTGGTTACTGTCAGGCTCCCAGGGGGCTATGCAGGGGTCATAGCTAACTTTGTAGGCTGTCTGTGTCCCAGGCTTTGTTGAAGCTTGCTGATGCAATGAAGGGGCTTGTTGGGTAATTCCTATTATGGCTGAATGGTTTTGCCTTGAAGGATAATCCCATCATCCTGGAGCTGAAGGTCTTTTGTCTTGTAGATAGGCTGGCCCAGTCTTTCTTAATTGCACCAAAATATCTGCTGGGGGAAGGGAACTGGGTTTCTGTTTCCTTTAAGATTTTTATTTCTCTTTTAGGGGAAATATTTTATCCTACCTTTTTAAATATTTCCTAAAATGTTTCTAGGAAAAGAGTGGGTGCTAACTTTCTACAATACTAAGATTGTTATGGAAGCCCACAAATCGTCAATGTGAGCCATATGGTCTCCCCCAAAAAATGGCAAGGGGGAACATCAAGATCAAAGACTTGGAATTTGGAGATTGATTCTGTTAAGTGCCTATAATGGTACCAATTTCCACCATAATTCCTGGAACAAGGAATTGTAAACATTTTTATTTGAAAGACTAGTGACTTGTTTGTTGAGAAGTGAGAGTACTTAACAAGAAAGGTGAAATAGGGTTGCAACAGCTCCCATTTTCATGCAGTCATGTGAAGCTTTTCAATCCTATCTGGGTGTCATCAGACTTAGTGCAGAATATTCCACCCTTATCAAAGGGAAGGCTCTCACTTCAGTATCAATTCAGTAGAGCAAAGTCAGGCATGACAAAGAGGGCAATAAAAGATACCCTGCCTGATAAGCTACTTATTTAATTCCTGTTCCACAGCGGCTTGAAAAAAATGGATGTAGTAAGTTGCTTCTTGTCCTTTGCCAAATGAGATAGGAATGGGCATATCTTTTCCCACAAGAAATTAGGGCATTTCGTCATACAGTACATGTTGATATTTGGCTATGCAGACAGATAGTTCCACAAAGTATAACTTGTATCTATAGTCAAGACCTTGTTGATGATCCAAGCTCTATCAAAGACCTTGGAGTACTCATCTCTAATTATCTAAGTGCTAGAGCCCACTGTAACTACATAGCCAAAAAGGCATTAAGAGTTGTTAACCTAATCTTACATAGTTTTTTCTCTGGTAATATTATACTAATAACTACAGCATACAAAATATTTGCTAGACCAATACTCACATACAGCTCATCAGTCTGGAACCCACATCACATATCTGATATTAACACAGTTGAGAAAGTCCAGAAATATTTCACAAGAAGAGTTCTCTACTCATTGCAGAATACCTTATGCCACCAGACCTGAAATTCTAGACCTAGAAAACCTAGAACTATGCCGCCTTTGGTCCGATCTAAGTATAGTATATAAAATCATACATTGCAATGTCCTACCTGTCAATACTTCAGCTTCAACCATAACAATATAAGAGCACACAATAGAGACAAACTCAAGGTTAACCACACCAAACTTGATTGCAGAAAATATGACTTCAGCAAGAGTGGTCAATGTCTGGAATACTCTACCTGACTCTGTGGTTTCTTCTGCAAACCCCAAAAACTTTAACCTCAGACTGACTACTATTGACCTTACCCCTTTCCTAAGGTCTGTAGGGGGCGTGCATAAGAGCACCAACGTGCCTACCGTCCCTGTCCTATTGTTTCTTTTTATTTTTCTTATATGTATCCATTTCATGTATTCATAACTATGTTTATACTTATACCTATTATCTTGTAAGTGATTGACAAATCAAATCAAATCAATCAATCAATATCTGAGCTCCATGAATGCAGAATGCATTTAATGGTGGAAATGTATTTGTGATACCTCCACTACAACAAAGTTAACTAGTGATGGATACTGGAATAAGAAAGAAAATCCCTCTTCTTTATTCTTGATGCAACAAAAACTTGATAGCATTGAAGCTGGTTTGGCCCAAGACTCTTCCTGCTATCCTCAGGAGGAATGGAAGCACTGGAATTAGGACTGACAGCGGTACATCTTGGATGGCCGTGAACATGGAGATGTGTGGGGCAGGGCCGAAGAATGTCATTCAGGAGAGAAATTGGAGCCATAATCAGGGAAGCAACAGAGCCTTTAGCCATCTGAGGTTTTTTTTTAACTATAAAACTGGATCTATTAGAAAGTTTTGATATTTCTTCTGGGCTGATAACGGTGCAGCATGCAAGAACCTGAGATCCTTGCGGACAATGAAATCTGTCACTTTTAAAGTTTGTTCCCGGAAAGCAGTCTTATACAGATCCAACCTCTGTAATTGACAGAAAGAATAACCCCGAGGAACAAAAGTGAAAGATCTACAACCAAGACAATGGTCAGAAAAAGGATATCTGATTCCAGGGCAGAAATGTAATTTGAGAAAGCAATTCAGACATGAAAAGGGAGGGAATGGGAAACATATTCAGACTTACAAAATTCTGCTACCATAATCTTATGGTAAAAGAAGTATTAGCATTCATAACTTTGGTTTCCTAGTCTCATTCAACTGGCTATCAGCTTCTGGCACTTGTAGCAAATGCACCCAAAGCAGCATTGCTATCCTGTCCAAGCAGATGAGGCCTTAGAGTGTGATTTGCAGGGTTTCTATTCAGAGCATGTATACTTATTCATGAATGACATAGGCAGCCAGAGCTGGATCACTATCACAGTTTGAGTCTGCTTTACCTTGAGAGCCTGGCAGTTGGGTTCAGATTTTCTTGCAGAGAGCATATGCAGATTCAAAGTGAGGCTAGGACAGTGGTGAGAATGGTTGTTTTGAAATTAAGAAACAAAAATGAAAGAAAACAGAGAATGATGACCAAGCCAAAGACAATCAGTTCAAGGTTAAACAGGCTACTATTATGGTGGCTAAGTCACATGTATTTAGTGGGAGCTCCAACTAACAAGGTGCACTCAGTGGTGGGTCTTCCATCAATTTTCTAAGTTCTGGAATAAGTGTTTTTTTTCTGGTGACGTCAGTCTATCAGGGCAACATGATATTATGGGATGAAGCATACTGCTTCCACTTTTGCCTTTCAGCCCCAATCCAGGAGCTTTCACAGGCAGTCGCTTTCGCGACAAACTATTTTTGTGTTGAATAATTTCTTTGTCGGTAAATATAATTTCTACACAAAAGTAAGTTCTGGATTGTACTAAATATGCAGAAGCATAGAACTGGGGTGCATCGTTAACAAATTGACCTCTGTAGCAGGTGGTGAAGGATAAAAGGAGGCACCACAAATACATTTAAAAAGGGTGGTAGCTTTGAGTTGTTTGGGATGGTTACAGTAGAGTGAGATCAAAGCGCAACTGCTCTGCTATCAGCTATGCAAGACAAAGATGCCTTGCAGACTCCCAGATGTTTCTGTATAGAGTCTCTCACATCCTATGTTTGTTATGGAAGATCCTAAAGGTTTTAAAATAATAATTCTACAACTATCTTACATCTTTTACAATAACCATACTGCAGCATTGACTGGATGATGATATAAAAGGTGTCGGTGGACGAAAAGTAACATATTGTTTTATTACCAATAGCAGCAGCCATGAAATCCTGCAATGTCCTTTTTGCTAAGTTTGATTCATGTGTTTATCAGCCTATTAGCTACATACAAATTACAATAAGAGACCCGCACAAGGGAAAGCAGATACTTGGCAAGATCCCAGCATATTCTCATTTCATCTCAGTCCAACAGGCAATAATGAAGCCTATCAGTTACGAGCTGTCAGGACTTGGATGTGCTTCTCTGCAGTTTCATATTCCCATGCATTTAACCAAGTGTCAATTAGCTGTTTTCTTATTTAAAAAAAAAAAACATGAAAGCTGAGCACAAGCAAACCATTCATTATAGGAATTATATTTTAATGCTTCAGCAATTCATAAAACACCTGAAGCTGACTTCCAATAACTGGCTGTCTTGCATTTAATAACGCTTGCCTTCTCTCTCGCAGACGGTTGCTGAAAGCTTTCTCTTATTGTGTGCTAGAGATTGCCATCCATTTATTCTTAATGGATGACTAATGAACAAGGGCTTTAAAGAACACAAACAGACTAAATCAATGGACAAGAGTCAATATAACAATATCTTTAGAGTGGCATAATCAGATCTGTGGAAGGTGCTGCCCAGTAATGCAATAAAAAATCCTATATTTTGCAGAATTATGGGCATTCAAGCTCACATTTGTTTAGGGCTTAAATTGCTGGAGTTGGTTCTATTTTTATGGCATTCCTTTTGGGGAGTTTGAAGTTGTGCTCGGATTTCATTTAGGAAGATCAGGAAGGAAATGTGACAACCCAGGTAAATCTTCAGTCTACTTACAGTTAAAGAAATCTAAGCGGGATGGACTGCAACTTAGCATGCTTTTCACATGGTTACTCTACCTTCAGAGTGGAGTTTTTGGAGAGGTGAAGAACTGAGTTTAGTACTTTTTGGGTAGCTAAGGACTATTTATGGTGGGGTGTTGATGGAAATATGCAGGGCTTAGATTCAAGCGGTGTTTTTTTTCCCCTTTGGGTTTTTGCAATTTGGAAATGTTCTGATGATGTTAGTACTGTACAATGATGCTGGTTTGAAGTGCTATTCTGCTGTACTAACCACATGGCCATTCAGGCTGGCTCTAGATTTTCAAATGACATGAAGCTGTTTTGAGGGCTCATTTCAGTTGTTTCTGATTGCAAAATGGGGGAAACCCATGCTCCTGGTTTGAAACAACTGAGATCAGAATTGGTCCAGGAGCTGCCAAAATAAAGTCCCAAATTTGCATAGTGTCTTGAGGTGGTGATGGTGGATTGTCCTATGTTCTCTTCATTTTAATGATACAGTAAGGTCAGTGATTGTGGGGAAGTCAAGCAAGTGTTGCACATGACATTCTGGAGTACAAGATGATGTTTTCATTTATTCCACATCCATAGGCATATAAGTGTGGTGACTGCAGTGACGGGACAGTTTCCTCCTTTCACGGGTAAAGATAACACATAAAGAATCATCTTCCAACAGAGAGACATTCAAAAGTGTGTATTGCTGTATGCTCTTCCTTCATCTCATTTCCAATTTTATTTATATTTTAATTTTGAAGAGGAAAAAAAACAAATAATCATAATGCTTGTAACATTAGTATCCTAAATTGCAACTAGTATTGATGGAATATCTATTTTTTCCTTCTTCTTCTCTGTATGCATTCTTCCAAAAGTGCCTCAATAACGGAACATTAAAAATTTAAGTAAATTGTATAAATATTATTGTACTACAATAATGTATTATATTAAGATTTATAACAACATAATAAAAAGAAAAAATGCATATTGCTTGCTTTTACAAGCACAGTGGGATGGGAGGGTGATAGCAAAGAATTATTGCCAAATATTTTGGAATCAAAAACTATTGATTTCATTTCACCCAGAAATCTCTCCGGAAATTCTAGGGTACTTTTTGTTGACAATTGCCTTATAAATAAGACTTTTGAATGTCTGCACTCTGCAATTGAAAGCTGACAGGGAAAGATTGAGGCATGGCCCATTTCTGGTTGTGTCACATAAGTTTTTAAATTATATTTGAAAAAACACTTGTAACAGATGTTGGAACAGGAAACACAACTGTTAAAGAGCAGGGAAATGTGAATAAGGATTGGGGAGTAGTTTTCTATTTAAAATTGGCTTAAAATCCTATTTTGAAGCTGTACTTCTTTTGCCCACATCATGTTTATACTTCTGACAGCAAACTGGTGAGGAAGGAGCATACAAAGCCTGTTTTGAAGAATTTTATTCAGAAAGTCTATCCATATAGAAGAAATGGGGACATTCACTTGGACCTTGCTCCTGGGGTCACTAGAACTGATTTTTTCTCAACATCCTTTGGGGGATGAGGAACCCTTGTTCATACTAATCACTGTGTTTTTTTGTGCATACTAATCACTGTGCTCTTGTTAAGATGGGGAAGATGGAGAATCTGAATTCTCAAAGATGGTTAACAGAGATATGTTGCTGAATTCCATTAAATTTTATATATCAGCATGGAAATCATGTCATTCTTATTTTTTGTATAAGATTATGAGGAGAGAATCCAGAGTCAACACACAACTTTATGTCAGCAGACAATTCCCTGGGGTATCCCAGATTTTCTGCACCGTTGGATTTTAATGTCTGTTTAAAATGTTCTTTTTAATTTAAAAAGCAACAATAAAAGAGACGTATCTGCTGCAAAACAAAGTACCTGCCTCCATCATCAATTGAATTCTACTCTGAAGCTAAAATGTATCACTGGGGGGGGGGGGAAGGGGAAGGAAAGGAGGAGAAAATGTAAGCTTGAGTGCTAGAGATAGTAGGAAACTTTCCAAATGTCATAACCATCATAACTTCATGTCAGCCATTTTATGATTGCACCAACAAGGCACCCTCCAAATTCCAAACCTGGTTTTGTTGTTTTAACTTTTAATTAGGAGCCGCCCAGAGTTGGTTATAAGATGGATGGCTATAAAAATGTTTTAAACAATAAACAAATAAATACATTCTGCTTTTTTGGATCTATAGTAGGTAATCCGGTGTAAGTGATATAGTGAAGGAGAGGGTTTATTCCTTTCTAGTTGCTAGAAAGAAACTTCTGCTAACCTAAAAAATCCTACCTTCTGCATTTTTATTCTAAATTAATTACATTTAGAAGCACTTTTATTCCTAAAGTTGGGAGAATGGATCTCTCAATCATTACAATAATTTAAGATTGCATATATGGAAACCTTCTACTTCAGAGTTATTGAGAGAGTGACTTCTAATTATTAGAGACGATTCTCATTTATTATCCCCTTTACTCTTTTATTTTCTTTTGATGCAAGAGCAAGGCTGATGAATAATGAATAATGTGTAACAGAACTAATTTTGATTAAGTAGAATGTAAGTCCCTTGGAAATTTACTGAATTCTGTGAAGTAGTCAATAAATCCAAATAATATCAAAGTACCGTCATGAATGTTGCTCACTTATTTTGGCACTGGCAAGATACTCTATGCTTCTTAATGTTGTGCTGTCAATTGGGTATGATCAGGAAAGTTGTGTGATCTTATTCTTCTAATGAATCATAAAAATACGTCTTTCTTGAATGTGCCTTATTCATTTCTTTAAAAAGTACTTATTTGAGCTACTTTGGAGTTTACCTCTCCCTCCCCACCCCCTTAAGTTGATGAACATGTGCCAATCCTTTGAAGCAAGAGCCAGATCCAGAACAGAACACAGCCCCTCCTGGGACTCTACTATAATAAGGTATAAGAACAGAGCCTTGAAAGTCTGCCATAATTTCTCCTCTGCCCTAACCCTCTTATACCACACAGACTTTGCATTTCTTTCTCATGCTTTCTTCTTCTTCGAGAGGACTTGCATTCCAGGAGGTCCTCTCTCTACTTCTCTACAACATGTGATGGCATATATTTGCAATGTACAGCCATCTCCCAAAATATGGGGCACCTCTACTGCATACACAGCATATGCACATTCCAAAACAGGTAGTCCTTGGGTTATGCCAAGTCAATGAAGAAGTTGGCAGGGAAAGTTGCAAGTTGCTCTTGCTGCTTTTCCTCCTAAGGATCATTGCTACAAAATACGAGATCCCTCTGTCAGAATATTCATGAAATGGCAGAGACATGGTAGCAAGATCAGCCAATGAATGGCATAGGAACAGGTCAGCCAATGGGGGCTGAATTGGAAACTGAAACTTAAGGAGTGAGTCAGGGCTTATCTCTGCTCTGTGATCAGAGCCTGAAGCTGAAAACAAGTCTCTTCTTGTTTGTCTGTTGAAACTGAAACTATTTTCTTCTCTGCTTGTGTTATGTTGGAAGAATCTACTATTGGTATTGTACCGTACATTTACTCATATATTATTATGTATATATAAAGAAGTTAATGAATCCTGCTGAATCAGTCATCTGTGTGTGCTTTCTGGATTTGATTTCTGCAATAAACTCTGGAACCCTCTGCCTGCCTGCACTCCATAGAAAGTGCTATGGACTCTCCAACTCCTTCCAGCTTAATAACCAGAGTAGTCCTGGGGTTATGATGAAAACTGGGACTGCTGGTATAGCCATTGCAAAGTGATGTGGTCTCATGACATCACACTTCATGACCACATCACTTAGTAATGATAATCTTGACCAGGAGTGTCAAACTCACATCGTCACATCGTCATGTGACGTATCGCAACTTCCCCCCCTTGCTAAACCTGGGGTGGGTGTGGCCAGCACGTGACGCATCTGGCCCTCACCCTGGGAGTTTGACACCCCTGGTCTTGAAAGTCCTTATTGTTATAACCTCAGGACTACCTGCAGCTGGATATTACTTTTATATAATCCTTCATGGTATGGACCCAAATTACCTACAGAAGGAGCTAATCTCTTTACAATATGCAGAGAACACTTAACAATCTATTAGTGAACATTATTATTTAGGTTGCAGAACAGTTCCTTCCTTGCAGCATAAACTCAAGTTCTCTTTCTATTAGCCCTTAGTCCGGGCAAGAAGCATAACCTATCATTTCTAACACTATTGTAAGATTTCAGCAACAGAAACTTAATTGTTTGAAACTTAGTTGTTTGAAAGTACTTCTTTAATTTCAATTTCTAGCAAATTAGAGGGAATTCTTTCTGAGATGCTTCCTATGTCTTTTTTCCAAATGCGAGCTGGGAGAAGGACAGTTGGAATGGACATTGAAGGTCTTCTAGTCTAACCCACTGCTCAAGCAGGATATCCTATACCATTTCCAAATGGTTGTCCAATCTCTTATTGAAAACTTCCAGTGTTGGAGCATTTACAATTTATGAAGGCAAGTTGTTCCAATGATTAATTGTTCTGTCAGGAAATTTCTCTTTAGTTCTAGGTTGCTTCTCTCCTTGATTAGTTTCCATCCGTTGCTTCTTGTCCTGCCTTCAGGTGCTTGGCTAATAGGTTGATCTCTTCTTTGTCGCAGTCCCTTAGATATTGAATCCCTGTTATCTTGTTACCCCTAGTCCTTCTTTTCATTAGATTAGACATACCCAATTCCTGCAACCATTCTTTATGTTTTAGCCTCCAGTCCCCTAATAATCTCTGTTACCTTATGCATGACAGTTGACTAGTCTTTGGCTCTTCCTCTTGTCTCCCACTGTCATTCCCATATACCATTATAGTTTGCCAGTGGTCTACATGACTTCCTCTATCTTGAAAACTGATGATCTACTCAGCATGTGGAATACTGGCTGTTGACTATAATAAAGGACTGATTGACTGACTCCTTAGTATGTTTTAGTCTTAGAGGCCCTAAAGCCTATGAGGTTGAAGAATAATAATAGCTTCTGCCTTAAATATGTGGCTCTTTTTTCTAAAAAAAAATATGCTATTATCATTTAAGACTCTGAATAAATAGTTTTGTGTGGCTCTAGGTTGTATAGGGTTTTGCGACCGTAAAAGTAAGATGAACTCAAATTCTGAAATATAGTAATCTAACATCTCATGTTGTCAAGTGATGAGTCCATCAAACAACGGATCCAAAATAAATTTTCCTCAGCCATATTCAACAGTTCATTTAATAATTTAGGAATGAGATGGATATGTTCTAATGCAGTACCATAAATAAACTGAGCAGTAAAGATCTGAAGAAGTCTATGCTTCTTCATAAGTTTTCTTGTGCTGCTTTTTAATGTGCAGCTATAAAAAAGCAACTGCAAACAACTTGCCTGACAAACTCAAGGGACAGCTGGATATCCCTATTAACAGTAACAGGGTCAACTACTCATAGCTATGTTTACTTGCCTCTAACCATCTGCTTTTGCCCCACACCTATGCAGGCAATAAATTCAGCTACAAGGAAAACAGTGAAAATGTTCACTTATGCAATGTTTGCTGTTAAGATCTCTTGTAAACTTCTACTATAGTTCAATATTGAATTACACTAGCACAAATGGAAGTTGGCATAATATATAAATCCTTTTCTGTCCCCTCCCTCCTAATTAAAATGATTCTGGCAAACAGATTCTGACTTTATTTTGAGGCCATTAATGTATTTATAACGGGAAGTGTTGCAACTATAACAGGTTATCATATTGAAAAACAAATGGCATAGACTCTTTGTCATAAATATAAAATGGAAGCTTGTCAATGATTCATAAATGCATATCAGACAGCTTGTGTTCCTATTTCATATTTTTATGACAGGTTTTTGCCTTTGTTTGACTTATATTCAGCTGAAATTCAGGGTGTATTAGTCTCACTTTCCCATAATACCTCATCAGGTAGCATTTACTAACTTCCTAAATAAAAAGAATGCAACAATTTGAACCATTGAACAAAAGCAGGATATACATTTAAAGCAGGATAATACATTTAAAAACTTATTGTAAACTGCCCAGTCACTTAGCTCAGATGGGCAGTATAAAACTGTGATGAGTGAATGAATGAATAAATAAATAATAAATAAAACTGTATTTTGTCTTCTTCATGTAAGTAAAATATTATTTACACAACAGGAGATTGCTAAAATAAAATAGTGTTTCTTTTGACAGAGTGACAAAATCTTCTTGATTACATCTACCCATCCCATCAGATCTGGCAAAAGAGACATGTAGCAACTGGGGTTTGAAAGGCTGTTCCCTTTGATAGGACCTTGGAGATGAGTCTTTTTTGCTGGGGCATCTGCCCTCTGGAACATCAGCCCATCTGAAAGAAGGTTAGCTCCAACCCTTGTGCAAGAGAACCCTTCAAACCTGGTTACCTGGGGATCCTCCTAATAAAAAAATCCTCTGCTTGCATTACATGTAATATCTTCCCTCTTGTGAGCTTATTTATGTTCATTGTATTTAACTTATAGAATTATACACACACACACACAAATTTTCTTTTTAAAAATAAATGTGTGTGTGTGTAAAATATTTTTTAAAAGGAAACAAATACAAATTAATATATTGTAGGAAAAAGGAAAGAAAAGGATTTTTTAAAGACTTAGTACAAGAAAGAAAAAAGAAAAATAATTGCAAGTAAACAAAAAGTACAATTTTAAGTTACCTCTTACTCTATGGTTACAACACATCTCTTTCTATAATTCAATCATCAAAATCATAAATTATAAATTTGATGAATACATTACATACATACATACATGCATACATACATACAATATGCATTGAAATATTAAGGTTAGTCTCACTGCACATATTTTAGTCAATATCTTGGGACGTGCTTGGAACAATAGTACTTAATTGTGGGACATCTGATGAGATGTACACAGAATCAAGTTTTATAAATACACTTTTCTAAATTACACTGTTTTGACAAACATACTGAAGGGTTCTCTTCAGCTGTCTTGTGTGTCCAATCACACTTGGCCAATACAGAATTCTATTCTATTCTATTCCATTTCACTCCAATCCATTCCATTCTTGTCAGAAAGTTGCAAAAGGCGATCACTGGATGCCAGAAGACTGCAATCCTCATCAATACATGTGTCATACATACATGCCAAATGTCTGAATTTTGATCATGTGACCATAGGGATGCTGTAATGGTTGTAAATGTGCAAAACAGTTATAAGTCACTTTTTCAGGGTTGCTGTTACTTTGAACAGTCACTGTAATCAACTACCCATAGTCATAGTGTTATATTTGTGAACCAACCTGAAGATCTTTGGAAACAGCCATTGCTTGTGTCAAACTCCACTTTCATGGAATAGCTCAAGTGTGTGGTAAGAAGGTTAAAGAAGGGTGAATAGAAGTTGAGGTAAATTTATTTCAAGGGCAAGCATGCTTAACTTGGGAAATCTTTTTTACAGTTAACAAGATAGCAGGAGGGCAGCAAGTACAAGGCCTCATGCCACAGTGATTCTGATTAAGCAAGGTTACCATTTCTCTGAGAACGCTAAGCACAATTAGAGCAGTGTTTCTCAACCTTAGCAACTCAACTAAGTTAAGCATGCTTCTGGAGAATTCTGGAAGTTGAAATCCATGCATCTTAAAAATTGCCAAAGTTGAGAAACATTGAATTAGAGCACGGAAGAAGAAGAAAAATAATTTGCCTTTTAAATTCCCCCTCCCTCCCATAGGCTCTTCTATATGATATGTGACGTTAACATGGCTTCTTTTAGCAAGCTACATTAGTGGTCAGAATTATTTCTTTAAAAGTAACCCATGTTGGACACTGTCAGCCTTAGAGACACAGAAATGAAAACAGCTGACTTTTGGTCATAAAAAGTAATGTAATGCTATTCCAGAAAGTTTTATTCCAAACATTTTGCTCCTTAACTTAATCTCCCGTTTGAAACTCTCCAAAATGGACAAAATGGAGAAAGAGAAGGATCAGAAAAAAGGACATAGGTTGAGGCGCGATCACATTCACATTCCTCTTGGAAGAGAAATCCAGCAGACAGAAAGAGTATTATATTGAGTAACATGTATCCATCTTACTTAAACTTAGTTAGACAGAGAACTTCCATAATAACTGTCTCTATTTCATTCCACTTGTCTTTCTGAAGCCATGAAGAGACAGAGTGTACTGTATAGTTTATAATCTGGAGCATCTCCTCTGGTTCATTTTATTGTCCATACGGCTTCCACTAAATCTTGCCTATTTTAGTATTACAAATTGGTAAGTTCATATTATTATCCTTCTGGAAGCAAGCATACTTTATTATTCTGACAGGATTTTAGAATGTCAGATTTTTAGCTGCTGCTTTGGAATACAATTGGGTGCAATCTGTTTTATCAATGTGCTTTTAATGGTATTTTAATTAAGTTTTTAATTCAGATTTTTATTAATATGTTTACTATTTCATTTTTATTGCAAGCGTTGAGGCTGGTGAGGTGGGAATGATTAGTTTAGCCTGAGAGAGATGTTATGCAAAATTTACCTTAGCCCTCCTCCAAGACCATCAAACCCATCAGGTGTCTGTTAATTTGGAAGGATAAAGGAAAAGAAGTCTAGAGTTTAAATTCTGGAAACTGGACCCATATCTTTGTGATTCCTTTGTTCTGCAACGGACAACTGTCCACTGTGTTTTGCCTTCATTCTAGACTACATTTCAAATTCAGGGTTAAGTATTTGGAGACTTACAATTTACTGCTGTAGCCTAGTAGAATTCAATATATGATCTAGAAGGAGATTCTTTGTTTCTTTCTCCCCTCTTTCTGGAAAAGAGGGAGAATTGTATCACAGTTGTATGCTGTCTCTTCCTTGAGGAAATATAAGTTGCAGCCTGCGATGACAGCGAACCAGCTGGGCATTTCACTATATGTTTAAAATGAAGCATCCTCTTCTATATGATTTAAACAGATGTCAGGACCTAAGTTTCTTCAAAGCCCACTTGTTGTGATTTTAGTCCTCCAACCAGCAAACTGAATTGTTGTGTCTCCTCTCTTCCCTACAGAGCCTTGGGAAGCAGTTTCCTTGAATTTTTTTCAATGACTTAGTACATGTCAACAGCCTGGAGGCCATTTTAGTAGCAATTGATTTATTTTTTCAAATGTTCTATTTCATGGATGAGAATCTCTCTCTCTCTTTCTCTCTCTTGTTTTGTTTGTCCTTTCTTCTTTTCATTTTTTTTTCATTTCAGCTATTATTTATTTTCCCATTTTGTTTTGTTAAGTAAATAAATAAATAAATAGCCATTTCATTTCTTGCCATGGCTTCTTATGCATCCTGAGATGCTTTGTCTTTCCATTCTATACATAATCCACAGCCACAATGTACTCAATAATCTGACAAAGCCTATAATTTATGATATATTTTTAAAAAGCCCTATGTTATACTGCATATAATGTTCAGCATGTCCCCTGTTGGATTGCAAAATAGAGAGGATAGATTTCATGTTAAGTATGATTAATGTAACAAATATTATTAATATTACTATTATTATTTGTACTTAAATGATATCCAGGTACCTCACTGTTCATATAATGATACCGATGTATATTTAAAAACAATTATTTAAAAAAAACCCTGATGTTAAAGCAGGGGTATCAAACTTGCAGCCCAAGGCCCAGATGCATTATGGGCTCGCCATCCCCACCCCCATTTTAGCAAAACGGAAAATAGTCATGATACGCTATGTGATGGAGTGAGTTTGACACTCTTGTGTTAAAGGAACACCCTTGCTGCTTTGTAAACTAAAAGCAATGCAATTGGTCTGACTTTTATCTGTGCCCAACCTCACTTATAATGACTCATTTCCTATTTCCACTAAGACGTCACTAGAGTTCACCTAATATATAGTTTATTTTATTTTATTGTCATTGCACATCGTACAATGAAATCAAACACCATTTTCAGTGCAATCAGGACCATAATAACAAACACAAACACACATCCTTCACACTCCACACATTGAACCGAAAACCCACAACACCGCACCAACACTGCACTATACAGTAGAATTCAAAAGACCTACTGCCCTGGGATAGAAGCTGTTTTCCAGCCTATTGGTGCTTGTTTTTATTATTCTGTATTGTCTGCCAGATGGTAATAGTTCAAAAAAAGGGTACCCAGGATAAGATGGATCTTTGAGAATGTTTTGAACTTTCTTAAGGCAGCGGAAGCTATAAAGCTCTTCCAAAGAGGGGAGAGGGCAACCAATGATCTTCTGGGCAATGAAGTTAACCCTCTGGAGTGCTTTCCTATCTGCCACTGTGCAATTGGCAAACCATACAGAGGTGGAGTAAGTTAAGATATGTTCTATGGTGCAGTGACAGAACTGTCACTAGCAGTTTTTCATTCAGTTGTTGTTTTCTGAGAAGTCTCAGGTAGTATAATCTCTGCTGGGCCCTTTTGACCAGTGCTGCAATGTGAGCACCCCAAGTCAATCCTCTTTTATGGTAACATCCAGAAACTTAAACTGGCCACTTGCTCTACTCTCTGTTCATTGATAAGCAAGGGCTGGATGTCTGATCTGTTCCTTCTATAGTCCGCTATAAGCTCCTTGGTCTTATTGGTGTTGAGGACCAAGATATTGTCTCCACACCACGAAAGCAATCTCATCTCGGTAGGCAGACTCATCCCACCTGGAGATGAGTCCCACCACTCATAATGATGTCACCTATTACTTTCCAGCCAATTGTATTCCAGCCTTTCCAGCCTTTTCCCAATCAAAAGCCTCCTAGTTTCTTCACAAACTTCAAGCTGCACAGAACCTCCTTAAGAAAGAGAATGGGATAGCATAAAACCTACGGCTTCACTATCTCTTCCAAAGTTGGAAATCCTATTCTTATGCTTCTTTTTCTAAATAGGCATATTGCATAATGATTGAGATGTTTCAATATCTCCTGCTAATTCATATAAATTATACTGAATTCCCAAATGCTATCTTACCTGGTTTTTCTGAATTAGTTTTATTTTTGTAGGAGGTATAATATTTATTAAGCAATCAAATTTTGATTTTTTTTCTTAAAAGAAGCAATTTGATAAGTTTACATGTTAAAGAATACTTCCAAATCATAGACCAGAGAAATGAATCTTGTTTTCTTCTTTACTTTTGTTTTGTTTTTGCTTTTTGTTAGAATTTTTTCATGTTATCTACTCTCCAACAGTTTGCTGATCTTTTAAAAGGTCAACAATATGGGCCAAACTTTCTTAGGCTATATATTGCACCTTGTTACATCTACCGTTTTATTCATAATGATGTAGGTTGATCTCATAATCATGTCTTTCTATATTTATAGCTTAGGAACATCTTTTTGGCAGGCTGCTGAATTCATTGAGGAAATTGCAAGTGACATATTTTATAGATTACTTGTGCATTTCAAAATGAAATTAAGACTTTAAAGTGCCTGGATCTTGGTTTTTGTATTTTCATTAAGATAAATTTTAATTTTTAATAACTGTTTCTTAAAAAAACAAGAATCTATTAATTAAACTAAAATTAATGTGTTACTACTAAGTAAATATTTGATCAATTGCTTCTTGCTACTGAGGGCCAATCCCTTATCCATAATGGTTTCTGAAGGATATATAAGTGATAAAAGGTTATCAATGGGGGAACAGATCATTTCTGAAGATCGATTTTGGGAAAGATGGCCATGGATTGTAAGAGAAAATAGGCACAGTAAAAAAGAAAGAAAGAAAGAAAAAGAAAGAAATGAAAGTAGGATTACTTCTGGGAGAGTCTTATATGAAAAAGTATTTATAGAGAACTCTTACAGAGTTCAAACTAAGTATACTTTATTATATTCTGCCTATTATACAGGAATTTCCCCAGACTACCTGCTTTTTCTTGGCAGCAGACCAATAAGGCTCTCTGGAGGTGGGGGTGAGGGCCAGTCCTGGACCTCTTGTGGCTGCGCAAGGTTGAACTAGAAGAACTTCAAGGTCCCTTCCAACCCTGTTATTCCTCTTTCTTGCCTGGCTGGGTGTTTCCCAACAATATAAGAATGCTTATCATTGTAGATAAAGCACACAATTAATTAATTGGCTTGAATTATGAAATATTTTTAGAAGTATGAAGTTGAAGGTTGGTCACTGTATGCATTAAGAAAGGTATATAATAAAACAAAGCAGGTATGAGAATAAATGGATCAACACTGAATAGGGAGTAGACAAGGATAAGATTCTTTTGGTTGCTTAATGTACTTCTGGACAATGAGGAACCCTTGCCATGACTATAGATGCGTTTTGAGGTTTTTCCCCATAGCAGTGTCAATATGCTTTTCTCCAGTCCCTCTGATGTGGCAGAAATGTGTGCTGATATGCTTTACACTGCTTGTATTGGTAAGTCATATTGTGTTTCAGTAATAAGGTAACAACTGGTGCTGTCCACCCACATATAAAGCGGGACAACTTAAGGAAAGTGATTGATGGATTCCCTGCTGGTAAGAAAATCAACTAACAATTGGTCTCCCTATGGAGAGAAAAATGGTTGTATCAGTTGTCAAAATGTAGACCTTGGCTAGCTCATCTACATGTGTTCATTTGTGAGCACATCTGCGTGATAAAATAGGCAATGCAACCCTGCTTGTCTGGGTAGAGTCTGCATGGATTAATAAGTACTGTACCAATAAAAATGTACAACCCATTTTGGAGGGGACCGGTTGTGTATTTTGTCCAATAAAGCAGGTAACTATAAAGCTGCTCATATTTCTTAAAGCTTTCTAATTCTGCATGTAAGAAGCAGTGAAGCACCTGATCCATAGGAAGAAAGAGTGGGTAGACACAAAGAGAAGTAGGGCAAGGGGCTCTTTGATGCTACTACACCCTCCACCCAGTCCTGCCTCATCTATCAGGAACTGAAGCTTTCTTGCACTGGGAGAGCTAAATAACACCCTCACCTTTCTCTTCTCATGCAGAGTTTGAGGGCAAGGTCGGGTTGGAGAGAAAGAAGTAACAAGTAAGATACTTGTTGGCAAAATACCTACTTTCTTCTCATTTCCTTCTCTTCCCTGCTTCCTGGAAACCTTGTGGTAAGGCTGCTCTTATATGGTTCAGATACATACATAGCATAATATATATAAAAAGGTAAAGATTTCCCCTGTCCAGTAGCATCTGACACTTGGAGGCGGTGGTCATCTCCTTTTCCTAGCCAGGGAAATCAGTGTTGTCCATAGATGCTTCCATTATCATGTGGCTTGCATGGCTATAATGCTGAAGGCACATGGAACACTGTTATCATCCCACTGAAGTGGTACCTATTTATCTGCTCGCATTTGCGTGCTTTTGAACTGCTAGGTTGGGCAGGAGCTGGGGAAAGAATGGAACCTCTTCCTGTCATGTGGTACTTGAGTCTCGAACTGTCAATCTTTTGATCATCAAGCCCCGTGTCTTAACCTCTAGGTCACCATGCCCTTATAGCATAATACATTGGTGTCCCAAAGGTGCTTTTTTTCAAGAGACAATTGGACTTTCTGGGGTTTTGCTTCTCATCCAAGAAGCTTCTTCAGTTTCTGTCTTCAAATAAAAATCAGAAAGTCCAGTAGCCTCTTGAAAAAAAAGCACCTTTGGAACATTTTCACAGGTTTAGTGGTCTTCTAGGAAACCACTGGACATGAATAAAAAAAAATTATGTGCCATGCATCAGATTCTCTAGTACCACTGGAGATGGAATGTGTAGGTTTCTAGGGAAGAGTGGCTAGTGAGCCATTTGCCCTACTTTCCTTCCCCTCAACAAATCTATGATTCTAGAGATCATCTGCAAGGAATCAGATAACTTGTGGCTAAAGATCAATTTCTTCCCTTTTCTTGTCATTCTTCCAAACACCAAAGGTCAGTAAAGTGCTGCACATCTAGATTTTTGAATTTGCAGAAAAATTGAGGAGGTGATGGTGGGGAGGATGAAGCAAGAATTTCTTATTTGAGTTTGGTAGTTGAGTTAAAGAGAGAATAATTTTCCTTGACATCAATACCTACTAGTTAGCTAATCCTAGAATTAAGAAAGAATCTGTCAGCGATAAAAGTGCTTAAAAATGCAAAAGTGACCACTGGAGAGAAAGAACTTTTCAGTTTTGAACTGTAATGGTTCTGATATGTTTGGAATCTTACTACAAAACTAGAAGAAATTAATCACTTCCCTGTTGTTGCGTGAAGAAAATATAGAGGATTAGAGCAATGAGTAGCCACATCTCAGTGAGAGAAGAAGTTTATCAAATCAAATAAAGGAGATTTTTGTACCAAGAGCTGTAAGAGGAAGACCATCAAAAAGAAGGAATGACAAGGAGTAAGAATGTCCATAAGCAGATTTAGAAGCTATTCTGCAGTAGGGAAATTTAGAAAGATTTAGAAAGAACCTGACAGAACAAAAACGGGTTTGAGACTTCAGGGAAAGAAAAATATACCATGGAACAGGAGATAAGATAGTGGACCCTCAAGGAGAAATAAAATGAAATGAAAGGAAGTAGAATTTTTATAAACTTTACAGTCTTTGTTGCCAAATGTATAGAGTGTGGAAAACAGGTGGAATATATCTGAATTGTTACTATAGAAACTTTGATTTAATTATGCATGGAAAGCTGGGTCAATCACAGGAAGGCTCTTAAAAAATCAAGGTGTATTTACCCTCATCTACCTAGGGATACAGAAATCAGTTCAGTTGCCGGAATTCTCATAAGCCCACTCTTATCTTAATAATATTGCTAAACAGATGATATGAGAATCGTGCTTGGAAAGAACTAATTTTAGTTTTAGGCAGCTGACAACAAGCTTTATAGCAAAAACTTAGGTCCACTGAACATGCTGCTGTCTTCAGCAATTCACTGTAAGCTTATCCTCCCCAGTTCTCATCAGATTAAATTAAAAAACCGTAGGATAATTTAACACAAATTTGGAAAAATTCTTCATGCAATGGACAAGATAAACAATGGACAAGAATTTTCTTAATTCTGAAGTCTTTGTACAAAGCGCTTTTGGTTCCTAAGCCAGATTTTCCTTGAGCTAGCTTTTAAAAAGAGTTTTCTAATAGCTATAGCAATTGTTCTGTCAAGGGATTATTTGAAAATCTGTCCCTTACGCCAGGGGTCGCCAACCTTTTGGACCTCAGGGACCACCAAACTCATAATTTTAAATCCCGGGGACCACTAACCGGTTTTGTGGGCGTGGCTTAATTTGTGGGTGTGTCCTGGTGGTCATGTTATTGGCTGGGCATGGCTTGTATGTAAATATTATAAATATTTATAAATATTTATATAAATATTGAATTTTTTATTAAAAAAAGAGCAACTTTTACCCAAAATCAGGCAAATCAGGCAGGCAGATTGAGTTGCTCACAGAATCACATATTCACTTAGAGATCTGTGTTTCTGCCATAGGCTACCTGAGTCTGCACTGCTTAAGTCCTAAGGGAGGTTCGGCTCATCTAAATATTAACTAGAGAGCAAGAAATCCAATGATATCCTGCTTTCTAGCTAATCTAAATCTTCCCACACAGCAGAACAGCTGATGGTCGGAAAAAGGAAAAATAGCAAATTAGCAGGCAGGTTTGCTGGGTAAGGAGTGAGTGGGTGGGGCGGGTTCCTGCAGGCATGTGTTCCTGTGCGGCCTGGATTAATTGCTTTGGGGGGTGCTCTGGAGGTGACATTTCTCTGTGGACCACCAAAATTTTCTCGTGGACCACTAGTGGGCTGCGGCCCACCAATTGGTGACCACTTCCTTAGGCAAACTAGAAAAGGGGACACAATGCCCTTGCCCTATGGAAAAAATCCTGAGTTATGAGAGTGTCCCGCAGAGGGAGACATTCCACCTTAGTCAATGCTTCTTATGAAAACAATCTCTTTAGTTAAGAAATCAGTTTCAGTTCAAATAAGCTGGGAAAAGATTCAATGTTTTTCAGTTTTTGCCTCTTTTCTAAGGGGAGCATTACTGAATTCTTGAAACTACTTTCAAGACATAGGAATACAAAAAGATAGTAAAGCACTGTTCTAGGTTCAACACAGCCACTTCTGAATTCCAGGACTTGCAATGATAAATGCTTTCCAATTTATTTTTTTCCAGTCTGTGGAGACTGCTGTTGTTTGTAGTTGCTAAAAATGAATGTTCTGGTCCAAATACACTCAACTGCTGAGCCACATATCAGCAATCATTTCCATTCCTCAGGTTTCTACTTATGCGTGAGTATAAGTGTGGTCAAGGCTGGAAATACACATTTCTTTTTAAGATGGAGAAACTAGCAATAAGATTCAAGAGTACACAAAATGGAAGTTACACTGACTGGTTCTTCCCGTATTCTCAACACATCGGTTTTGCCTGAGTTATAAACAGCAACTTACCTTGGGTTGGACTGAGAAAGAGGGTTCATTTCTTTCTGATAGTGACTTCCTTGATTAACAGGCTGTGAAAGATACAAGAAATAAGGAATCAAACAATGATTTTGCCTATGTTCTTTCAATGTACATAAATCTGAACTGTAATTAACTGTTTACAAAGTATATTGTGTATATTTAATGCTTACAAAAAGTAAAAAAAAACTTTCTTAGTTCCAAAAATTCCCCAAAGAGGTTGGTGGAAATATGGAAGGATAGCAAGGTGCACATCTGTATAATATAAATTCACACAGGCAGTAAGATAATATATTTTTATATTGAATGAATCTGTGATACAAGGTTGCATACACGTTTCACTCTCCAAAGCCTCAGACATACTTCAAATCAGTTCAATGCTCAATTTGTCCTTCATACAGCTGATTCAGAAATATGGAGATTCTTCATGTGTCAGTTAGTACAATCTAGCTAATCAACAAGAGAGCATAAAAATAGCATTCAAACAGCACTTACCACCTCCTATGCTTTGTTTAGTTGTTTAGTGAGTTGTAATAAATAATAGTACTGAGTGTACTTGTTAAAAGGATTTAAATGCCATGCCATTATGCTTCATGTCCCAAATTTAACAGCACATTGAATGGTGAAAGATAGCATTTTCCCCATGGAGGTTCAGCATCACTCTGGCTGAACCTCTATGGGAAAGAAGGAGCCCCAGGGAGAAAATTCCTAGCATATCCCAGAAATGTACTCCTGAGGCCAACCCCCCACCCAAGCAGGAGGCCCTATACCATTTCTGACAAATGGCAGTCCAATCTCTTCTCAAATGATGATGCTCCCACAATTTCCAAATGCAAGCTGTTCCATTGGTTGATTGTTCTCACTGTCAGAAAGTTTCTCCTTATTTCCAGGTTAAATCTCTCCTTGTTCAGTTTCCATCCATTTTATTCCTTGCCTGGCCTTCGGGTGCTTTAGAAAATAGCTTGACCCCTTTCTCTCTGTGGCAGTCCCTCAAATATTGGAAGACTGCTACCATGTCTTCCCTGGTCCTTCTCTTCACTAGACTAGCCATGCTCAGTTCTTCATATGTTTTAGTTTTAAAAAATATGACAGTATCCAAGCTGAGAAGGGCTTTAACATTGGCCTGATTTAATGGTCTTCTTTTGGCCATTTTGTAAGACAGATACAAAACAATTTTATTTGCTGCTTATGTCTATTGTGCTACAGCAGGGGTGTCAAACTAGCAGCCCGCGGGTAGGATGCGTCATGTGTAAGCCACGCCCATCCCAGTTCCAAGAAGGGAAAAAAAGGCTGCGATACCTCACATGACGGCACGAGTTTGACACCTAAAATCCTTTGCTCGCATTTTACTGTACTGCGGATCTTATATCAATATTAGAATCTGTTTTATTTCCCCATATCTGGTAAAACTAGTTTTCTCTGTCACTCTGATCTCTGATTTCTATGTATAAATTCTGCTTTCTGATCAAAGGGACTTTAAGCTCCTGGATGCTGTCATATCCTCTTATACTGCTAGTATGAGAATATTAAAGCTGACCAATCTTCATCCCTTAAAATAATATAACTGGCCTAACTTTTGAACACTATTAAATATTCCACTACTATTTTAGACTTTTAGCTTTTTGACTTAATTTCAGACAAATAATATTCAGGGTTTTTTGGAGGGGGAGGGAGGTCCAATAAACAGTTTCCAATGGTAAAATAATGACAATAATATTGTGTATTTGTATTATTCTTTTAGTTTGTGTTTTATGTTTGGTCCTCCTCTTTTACCTTTAAAAAATTTGCTATTTTTTTCATTCTATACTAGTCTTTGACCAAGATTTAAGTATTTTAAAAAAATCCTACCCTGAAGAAAATGGCTTATCTCCAATGTGTTTGGAACATCACTGTTTTGTACGTGGAAAATCAGACTTGAAATGCTTCTAGATGTACCACAGCTGGAAATAAATTGATTAGCTCCTGAATGTGTAAGGAGATTACCTCATTCTCTTCTTTCCTCTATTCCCTTCCTTCTTTGCAAATTCCAGAGTTGGATTTGATGCAAAACAGTCACTTTAAAAAAGTGTATTATACTTGACAGCTAAGCAGAAGAATATATAATTCTCAAAGCTATTATATCTTTTGGAGCATCTGCTAAACAATTTATATTTCAGTAATATTTCCTGACACACCTAGTTACTACATTTCATTTTTTGGTAAACTATCTTTGACTGCAGAGTACAGCTTTAGTGCATTGTTGTTATTAATGTATATAAGCATCTGCTCCTGCCTGCTTGCCTATAGGAATTCTGAACCTTTGTAGCTTGAGAGAAAATCCCTCTCTTCCATCCAATTTTATTAAAGCTACAACAAAACAAGAAGGACATTGGATAATCATGCCACAGTAGCATATGGTTGAAGCCAGGCCTAGTACAGGAGGAAGGTCAAAGTAACTCTGTACATAAATATGAATATTTATATTAAAATGTGAATATTTATATCAAAAATGTACAAAGCCTACATTCTAAAACTCACAGAAAAGATAAATGATAGACAAAGAACGGCCTTCTGGTGGTGCTGTTGCCATAGATTAGACCTAGAGATAAAGAGGTTATCTCAAATTCAGCCAACATGTAGAACAGAAGTAATGCTTTCTAGTGAGAAGTTGTCTATAATCTACAAAGCAAAAATTAGCAAAGCTCTGATGAATAAGTAAGATTGGAAGAAAGTATGACTAATTGGAACAAGTCTGGATGGTATCATTTCTCACAAGAAATGTTATGTATAGCATACAACTTTCTCCCTCAAAGCAAGGGAAACTAAAATTAAGCATCCATTTTTTTTAAAAAAATACAAGACTTAGAATATTAACATCGCCGAATATTGAAAGAAGAAATAAAGTTGGTCACAGCAGTTTTGTTTCACTTGCTATAGAAATGTTGTTCTTATTTTTATCAGCCCTGGAGCTGTAGATGGTAACATACTTCTGGAAGTCTAAGCAGACCAAGTGAATACATGCTTTGTTTAATGTCAAATTCAAGTTCTAATAACAGAGTGGAAAAACTTGACATACATATTCATATAGGAGAAATATACCATAACCTAATTTAAGAGACCTTCAGACATATAAAGGAATTCTGAATTTATAACAGATATCACTCTCTGAAGGACTGTGTAAATAACCACACACTCCCTAACTGGTCGTTAGAGAAGACAGTGATAATGTATTACAATGTAGTATAATATTCAGTTTAAACATGTTATTTAAAGTTTCATGATAACCTCACATATTTTTTAAATGGATCAATGGTTTGACCATCAAAATTTCAGGTATTTGGGGCATTAATAATATGCAAACTCCCAGGGGAACCATCTATTGTGCTTAGCAAACATAATTGGCTTTTTAAAAATAATCAGGAGAACCCAACAATCACAGAAAATACAGAAATAACCAAAACTCCATGTAAAATCCATTAGAAATGTGAGTATGGTCAGTGCTGCAATAAAAGCCTTCTTCCTGCCTTTGTACTCGTAATTGGAGGAATTCTGAGTCAGCAGCACCATTCTCTGAAAACAGCCTTATTGTATAAATTGACAACAACAACCATTTTAGCCTAGTTATTCTGAAAAAGAATAAAGGGAGACAAGCAAGTCCTTAGTTGTGGCAGATGACTTTTTCACTAGACAAACAGCCTGGACAGGTCAGCTTAAGGGAATCTGACTTTCAGCTTTTTCCAATAGCCTTGAAAATAAATCAAGAATTTCAATTGCCAAGAATATCAACTTAACATTGCATGGAACTTATAATTCCCCTCCCGCCACAACTAAAGGAAAACGCCTCAAAAGAATATACTATAAGCATCAGAGCCAAAATCTACTAAGTGATTACCTCAACAAAAATAATTCAATATTATCAATATTGTCCAAAAACATTTTTTTAAAAAAATATTGGTTTCAAGCTATAAACTAAGGAATGGGGATTCTAATGAACAAAGATTTCTTCATAGGTTCAGATTTTCAAACAGAGAAGCAACTAGAAAAGACTGTTGTCCAGTTACTTTTGATAATGCTCTTTAATGACCAACTCACTGTATTTCAGAATAAATAAACAAAAGAGGTATGTTAGTTAGGCTGCAGCTTCTATAGCAGGGATGCCAAACTGGTGGCCTGTGGGCCAGATGTATCACGTGCAGGCCACGCCCACCCCAGCTCTGTGAAGGGAAAAAAAAACTCATGATACGTCACGTGAGGGCAATGTGATGCGGCGAGTTTGATATCCGCATTCTATAGCAAATATAAAAAAGCTATGATTGAAAGAGCTGAGAGCCAGTTTGGTGCAGTGGTTAAGGCACCAGGCTAGAAACCAGGAGACTATGAGTTCTAGCTCTGCCTTAGGCATGAAGCCAGATGGGTGATCTTGGGCCAATCACTTTTTTCATCTCCTGGAAAGAGGTCATGGCAAACCCCTTCTGAAAAACCTTGTGAAAAATACTGCAGGGACTTGTCCAGACAATGACCGAGAATTGGACAGGAATGAAGAAGAATAAAAAAGAGAGTTGTAATAATCTGTTCTTTCTCCTGTCTCGTTTTTTGTAATTAACCTCTTATTTGGTTCCCCTCCCCATCCATTTCTTTTACTTTACAATCCAACCATGCATCCTTTTCATTCTTCTGATTAGCACACTTGTACACAGTCCCTATGGCACTCTGTGTCACAATTATTTTACTCTGTTCCAGGCACTTTCTATATATCGCATCCAGTTTATATTCATTTTGCTGCAGGATTAATATATCTTTTAATTTTTTTTCATACATGACTCATACTGTCTGTTCCTGCAATTATTCTACAATCCCTCTCAATTTTCCTCACTTCTTATCTGTACTTTTGCTCAGATTTTTTTTTGCCAAGGACCCCTCTGGACACTATCAGAATATCCTTCTATCTTTCACCAATTCTCTAAATCTCTCACCATAAGCAATGAAAGCTTTTAGACTGATATTAATCCCTTTGCCCTATATCCCTTTGAACAGATGTGCTTAAACAATATCTTTGAGGAAAAAAACAAAGAGTTTTCTTTAAGCAAACAATCGTCATTGCCACTGATTCAAGTCTTCAAATTCTCTATACTTTCTTGTATAGTTTGCACTCATCCATTCATGTTATCTGTTTTACTAATTTTTCTCCTAAATCCCATTAATTCAGAATATCAACAGTGAGATGGACAGCATATAAATATAATAAAAATAAATAAATAATCTCCCTTCCTCCCCCAAACTCAGCATTCACATAGCGACTAAGTAGGAATTCTATGGACTCCTAGTTTCAAATGCACCTGCAACAGACAAGATGAAAACAATTACTTTTATTTATATATGGATCTTTGGTTCTTCGGGTTTTCTCCCGCGTAGAGTTGGAAATATTTAGGCGACGTTTCGATGAAGTCTCATTCATCATCTTCAGGCTTGTGTCTTCGGCCTTGTGCTTCTCAGAGTGATGTGAGCTTGCAGCTGCTTCTTCCTTTTAACTACTAGTGGGGGTGTGACTTGATTGGGTGGGGGCTTGGCTGTGTTCTGATTGGGTGGGGGTGTGTTCTCATTGGTTGGGGGTTTGGCTGTGTTCTGATTGGTTGGGGGGTTGGCTGTAGTTCTGATTGGCTGGGGGTATGTTCTGTTCTGGTGGGGGTTTGGTTGTACTCCGGTTAGTCTCAGTTGCTGGGGGATTTGAGCTGGTGAGCTGTGATCCTATTGTTTGGCTTCGTGGTCGTGTCACATCTTCATGGTGGGCATCAGTTCCCTTCATGTATGGGTTGGGGGGGTTTGAAGCAGGTAGTGATGCAGCTGTGGTACGGCTTCTGGTCCGTGGTCATGTTTCATCTTCTGTGTGGGTGTGAGTCTGCTTTCTGCGTGGAAGTGTGGTGGTAGTTTCTTGTGTGGCCTTCGTGGGTGTGGGTCTGGTGTCCTTTATGTTAGGTACTCTTTTGTTAATGAGGGCGGGTTTCCAAATGGCTAGTAGGCGGGAGGTATCATCTCGTTTATTCATGCTGTGTGGGCGTTTTTCTATCTCTATGGCTTCTCTGATTATTCTGTTGTTGAAGTGTTCAGTTTTGGCGATAGTTCTGGTATTTTTAAAGTCAATCTTGTGTCCTGTGGCTTTGAGGTGTTGGAGCAGGGAAGAGGTCGGTTCTTCTTTTTTGATTGAGTTCTTATGTTCTTCAATGCGTGCACTTATCCTTCTGTTAGTTTGTCCAATGTATGTGGTGGGGCAGGAGGTGCACGGGATTTCGTATACTCCTTGGTTTTCTAACTCAATTTTGTCTTTAGGGTTTCTTAGGATGGTGGATATTTTTCCGTTTGTGCAGAATGCTGTTTTAATGTTGTGTTTTTGGAGGATCTTGCTGATTTTGTCTGTAGTGCCTTTTATATATGGGAGGAGGGCTTTGCCATTTTCCTGTTCTCTGTCTTGGATTTTGGTTGGGGTTTCTTTTTGGATTAGGTGAGTAATCTTTCTTCTTTGGAATCCATTTGCTGTTAGTACGTTAG